>CM077663.1:165760708-165993208 GCA_039707655.1 Elymus sibiricus | reverse complement strand
AGTTGCAGCTATGGCAAACTTTTAATCTAAACAAAACGCAAGTCTAAACAGCGCCCTAAGGGCTGTATATAAGGAGGAATAGAGGGGAATTTCGTGACCCCTTGGAGGAGGGGTCCGAAACCAACTATAACTCAGTTTCCCCACACATACGGACTCTAAAAACAACCTATATTGTGGTATTTCTAAATTACATGGGCCTGACCCAAAAATAAGGTGGCGCAACACCTATAATAGCCTATGGACGAAATTTATAAAGTGATATCTTGAATATTTTGTCCTAGCCTTCATGCTCTCATTATGGTGGCTTCAAAGTGCGAAAATCACCACTGGAAGCTCCATTGTTCTTTCCCGCACACGCACCTTCTTCTCCGTGCTTGTTCCCGATCCAATAGCTATCCTTATCCTTCTTGTCCATGCTAGGTCCTTCATCTATTATATACTTAAAATGATAGAAAATGTATGGCTCAGATGTAACAATAGAGAAATACTTAAAAAGAACGGCTATGATTTGCATGATAGAAGAAGGTCTAAGCATGTCTCCTTATACCATACGTTTAGAGCCAGCCTAAAAGGGATGAGTCAGGGTAAAAAAAAAACAATCGCTAGGCAAGCTCGAGTCCGGGCCCAATACATAGAGGAGTCTTTCCATCGTACGTAAGCGCTTCTATTTAGGTGACTCAATATTTTAAGCGCTAATGAGGGAGGAGAGGTATACTGCCTCGAGCCTAATTTTATATTTGTGGGCCAAGCACAAGTTGAAGTCCAGAGAAAAGACATACATAAGATCTTTTTTTAACCTCCACTACATTACGTGCTAATCAAAGGAACTAGCTTGCTCAAAAAATAAAATCAAAGGAATTAGCCTCCAACTCTATTTTTCTTCACCGCAAAAAAACATTTTTTCTTATGCCAGAACTTCTTAATTTGTACACATCAGCGAAACAGATTCATGCATGGCAATTACTTCCTCCATTTCTAAATATAAACCCTTTTAAAGATATCAATACGACTACACACGAAGCAAAATATGTTAATCTTGATTTTAAAATATGTCTACGTACATTCGTATATAGTCTTTGTTAAAATCTCTAAAAGGTCTTACATTTCAGTACTATTCGTGATGTCTTGCTGACATTAGAAAAGGTAGCAACCATCAACTTTTTTTGCTCATTAGCCACGTGCATAGGGTCTGCTTGGTACATAATTTAGTGATTCGGAGCATGTAGTGGAAAGAGAGATGAGAAAAAAAAATGGTTGTGCTATTGAAAATAATAATAGATGGAGATATTTGAAATATTATTAAAAATTATTAAGCACATAAGTAGTGTTTCTTTTCTTTTGCGGCAACACATAGAGGTTCCAGATACAATAATAAAAAACTTCAAAGCGTGAAAATTTAGTGAACAAAAATGCCAGAACATATGCATCGAGTGTTTTCTTAGAAGGTATGTTTGACACATAATTTGGTATTGCTTCGAGGGATTCGGAACATAATTTGGTACGATTAAGAAAAATATGGATGCTCTATCGAAGATACGTAAAATATAAATAAAGGCGTGAAAAAAGGGTATACATAGGTGTTGAACATACAACAATATAAACTATGTAGCATAAAATGTCAATAAAAATGCGAAAACTGATTCATAATTTAAAATATCGGAAGACAGATAATTAATCAAATGTATCCAAAATTGATCCGTTGATTCCAACTATAAATGGTCGCGATTAAAACATACAAAAGTTTTACATAACATTGTTCACATACCATATCACAGAAATAGCAAGATCACGTACATTCATCTAGCCATTATTATTCCTGCACCTACATAGAAATAAGCAAACTGCTAGCCTCATAGGAGGATCTATACTACCAATGAGAACTTTAGCATTTTACGTTTGCATATATGAGGTGCACAAGACAAGACAAAGCCAACGGTAAGTAGGAAGGCAATACTTTTGCATAAGGCATTTATGCCCAATAATTTTATATGAGGTATATAAGGATTTCGGAAAGGTGAACCGGCAATAAGGAGATAACGGAACAACAAAAACTGTCAACTGAATGGAGTAAACGAGACCCTTACCGCAACCTGGCGAAATGTCCCATGTATGTAAGCGACACTGTTAGAGGAGCACATGCGAAGATAGTCCAAACAACAATGAATTTTAAGGCCACATAATATGATTTAAGATAAAATGTTGTGCTCTCAGCTGACTCCGGTTAATTGTGATAATTAGTATTTTTTAATACATAGTAGGAAAGTCTTTATAATATGGATAAAGAAAGGGCCGGCATGACGGTCCAAAAACGTCATGAACACAGCTTCGGTGAAAAAATGGTTTTACAAACATAAGTGACCAGTTACAAGAAATCGCTCATTTTATAGTGTTGTCAGGTGTCAAAGTATCAGCAGGATTAGTTAATAGCCAAGTTTTCGCTTTGGTGGTTAGCGTCTTGCTAAAGAGCTATAATTTGATCTCAACCTAAGTGAAACCTTTTAATTTATTAAGTCAAAATCAGTATTTGCCAACAATTGTGCACTTAATATAAATATTTGTATTAGTTTTATTCTATAATTTGTGATATACCATTGCTACTTAGATAGAAAAATAAAACCCGGTAACATGTGGCTGCTAGGGAGATAATGGTAGAAAAAGCAGTATTGTGGGCGCAATAAAAATAGCAAGTTACGATAATTAGAAAAGATAGAGAATTAGAGTAAGAGGATCAGACATCAAAGCATGTGGATCATGCACGTTATAGTACCATTAGAAAAACACAGTTACAATGTGGCAAGCAGATGATTGTACCAGTTTCGATACCATTAACCAATAATTACGTTGACTTAGAGTGAACAACATAGATGCCTTGAGTAAGACAAGAAGATATCGAAGCATGTGGATCATGTACGAGATATTATTAGCAGAAAAACATAATTGCAATATGACAAGTGATGAAGCAGGGAATTGAATTGATAATGAGGGTCATATAAGCCATGAATACTACGTATTTCCTAAATACCATAAAAAAGTTGAGACAAAGTATCAAGGAATGACGTAAAAGAGTATTTGGTCTTTCGGCGTCACACGTCCAGATTTGTGACACCAACTTAGTACAAAATAGGAACATATATAACAATAAATAGGAAATCTAGCCGCGCAAATGCACGGGTCGCCCCGCTAGTTCATAAGTAAAACAAAAGTATCTAATTTAGGCAGCATCATATGTTCATGAACATTAGAAGGATTTCCAAGAAACGAAAGTACCTGATAATTCAATTGGCGTGGGCGAGCTCTAGTAATTGGTCTAGGATGTATAATAGCAGGGGTTGTGGGTGTAACAATGGTATTTATGTCCTATCACCTTAGATCATGAGATCATGCCACTCTTGGATACCGGAGGAATACCGATGACGTTTTTCCTATATATTTTGTGCCTACAAGGTGGGCTTTGTGGAATTTTACCGCGTTCGCACACTTCTTTTGTTGTTAATCCCTGAGGTAACGTCTTTTGGAGCAATATTCATTTAATGGAGAAAATCCCCCAAAATGGCAGTGGAATCACATATTAAAGGTGGTGCACACTTTCCATAAAAAATAAAGCAAGAAGGCCAAAGAAACATTCGTCGTCGCGCTTCTAGAGCGAACGACGACGTTACATGCGACTGCGCGCACTTGCATGAGCGGTCGTTTGGCACGCCGCCGCCTCTGGGAGATCAGCTATTTTCAACCCGCCAAAGTGGATCATGAATCAGACACAGAGAGACTCCAGAAACTCATCCAGAAGACAGAACCCTAGCCTCCGAAGCCCATCCGGAGGGAGGATCGACCAGAGAAGAAGGGGATTCCTCTCACTGCGAGAGGAACGACATCATCATCACCACCTTCATCATCATCATGCACATCCTTATCATTTGCAACATCAAGAATCCTAATGGATCCTTCGGTGTATCGGTTGAATCATTCGTCCATGTATTCCATTACCATTACCATGATGATTGTTGTTCCCACGTGTGAGTAGACCCCTAGTTCTCGGGGATATGGATGAACCTTGGTATGTGTAGGATCTGTAACGTTTATTGGATATGAGATCCTCTGTTGAATGCTTGGTTTAATAACTTCGTGAATGTTATGAAGGGGCCCCACTCAGTATGTGTGCCTTTATTGGCCACAAAGTATATCAATGTCTTTGCATAGGTCTAGGATGTGGACGTAATTCGAGGTGACAGTAAAACCCTACTGCTCCTAACCTTTACATGTGACCAGGGATTTATGGAGAATCCTTAGTGAGGCCGCGTCCATGGGGAAACCCTTAATTATCATGAGTTGTAACCCACATGGGGAGAATATGATGGTGGCGTGTGTGGCACGAAGTCTACCACGAGTAGAACGTGTTCTGTACCCGGCTCTGCCCATCTTAATTGTCAACAGTGGCTCAAGTATCAGTTCCTTGCTATGTTTATGCATAGTAGTACTAGAAGCATACCAAAGGGGAATCCAGACTCCGTGAGAACGCCTTTTTAATTCTGTTGTTTCACCGTCATTACAATTCTTGTCTTTTATTTTCTTTTATGTTATTTAGTTGCAAGTCACCATTTTACTCAATCCTTATTTAAATCCGCCCTCACTCTGCTCCAAGTCTACAATTATCTATAGACACAAAGTTACATAATTCTCTAAAAGAGGAAAAAGCCTGATTCATGTGCTCCCTGTGGGATCGATACTCTTACTTCGAAAAGGATACAACTTGTCGGGGTACGACGATCTATGGGGCCGGCAGGGCCCCTTTCGTGGTTCGGTTGGGGAGATCCTCAGGCGCAAAGAGCATCACCGGACCATGCGTGCATGAGGGTTTAGACAGGTTCGGGCCGCCAGAGTGTAAAATCCTACGTCCTGTATTTTTGTGGATTGTATGGGTTCATCGTACAGGAGCGTCACATCCCGGCAAGGAATGCCTAGGGAGTGTCGCTTTGCGTGTAAATGAATGGTGTGTCGACCTTTCTAAAGGTAGCCATGGACCTCCTTTTATAATTCAAGGGGCTACCACAGTGGCTAAAATGGTCTTTACACATGGTAAATAGTAGACACTATCACTGCCCAAGACACTGGCAGGAGCTATAGTGGGAAATACCTAACTCTGATGGACTAGGACAGGCGCATTTAATGCGCCGTGAGGTGGCGCGCTGGCGATGTCTCCCGGCAAGGATTGCCTCTCCTTCTGTGTCGTTCGCCAGACTACCTCTTATTCCTTCGCCACGCTGCAGGACGGGTGTCATTAAAGCTGCTGTAATTCTGCCCAGCCGACACGCGCCCCGACCAACCCCACCTAACTGCCTGCCCGCTCGACACCTAGCCGATGTATACAATCATCATAGTGACGTGGGGTGACCGCCTGCTGGGCGGAGGTCTTGGTGGGAATGCGCTCGCAGCTGGGTCTTCTGTTCCGGCAAGAAGGCTTGTCGATTGCCTTGGTCTTGGCTTGATGTTGATTGCAAGGTTAGTTCTCACCCGACAAGGTCTTGCCGGTTAGGAGGCCGCGGTCGTCTGGTGCACAAGTCCGGGAACTAAGGGCCCCATTCTTTAGTACACCGACAGGAGCCCCCGGGCCTGGGCCACACTTGAGTCTGTGACGTTGTTTGGATAGGCCAGAAAACAGTGCACAGGCACGCGCGGCCTCAATCCCCTGTGGTTATAATGATTTTTACTGCTTCAACCATGACGCGCATTGACTGCGTGTCGTGGGAGTGGCGGAGCGAGGCAGCTGCTTTGATGGGTCGCGGCTGAAAAGCCACGTCGTGTCGGACTGGAAGAGGCGCATCTCACATCTTCCTCCTTATTAATAAAAGGGGATTCTGCAAGTGCGTTGCTCATCCCAATCGCATCCCTCTGCTCCGCCGCCTCTGCTGCTCCCTCCTGTAGCAAGGAGCCCCCGAGCCATTCCTTCGTTTTCACCGACGCACGCCGTCGATTCGCCATGGCGCCCAAACGAGGACTTCCTTCCGCCGTCATGGGTCCGGTGAAGAAGGCGGTGGACACCAACGCAAAGGATGCCTTGGCGGCGATGTGGAGGAAGTGCGCTGTCTTCTCCCCCTCCGTGCTGATGATGAGCGACCTCGTTTCGAGGTACGCCATGATGTGGTGGAGGGCGACCAAAGCACACCCGGTGCCGGAGGTGCTTCCGGGTGACTCCCAGCCTGGCAATGAGATGTATCCGTTTGTTCGCGGCATACTTCTACTGTAGGCTAGTTCCCCCTTCTCCGCTTTCTTCATAGATATGATGCTGACCTACGATTTCCGTTTGCTGGATTTCACGCCGAACGCGGTGACCACCCTATCTGTTTTTGCACATTTGTGCGAGAACATCATAGGGATAGTCCCCAATGTATCTCTCTTCTACCATTTCTTCTATCCGCGCATAGAGGGCGAGGATGCTCACTTTGGCAGCATTACGTGGATCCCTCGTGCTTCTCGCAAGGAGGTGTATCCCCCCGGCAACCTACACAAGAAGTGGGAAGAATGGCGGGTGGAATGGTGCTATATTGTCGACAAGGAGCCCCCGGTCTTCTGCGAGGTATGAAAATCCAAGCCCGTCCGTGACGACACGTGGAGCGCCCTTGCCCCCGACGACAAGAAGTTGGACATCGCCATCGCCCGTATGCTCCGATTGATGGTTGCCGGGCTCACCATAGAGATGGTGGGCTCTGATTTCCTCGCCAGGTGTATCGCTCCTCTCCAGGATCGGAAGCGTTTTGCCTGGGAGTATGTTGGCTCTGCCGACGTTATGCGGATATGTCCCGGGCTTGACAGGGACCTGACCTTCCTGCAGCTCACCGTCCTCTGCCATCAGCTCTTTCGTCCGAACGGCAAGTTCATACTTCCGTCCTCTCTCATTCCGCTCTGCAACAACTCTCGCAAGGACGCGATCATGGCGATGATGCCGGCGTGCAATGCGCACAGGGTGGACCCAATGTGGAAGGCGCCGTCAAAGGAGTTGGTGTAGGCGTGGTTTGACAACCTAGCGGAAGCATGCATCATGGACGAAGGGTCGATGGTCCGCGAAACCACCGACGCGGATATCGATCACATCGGTCGACGGGTTATGGATGCAGGCCACGACGTAGGCGGCAGCAGCTCGGGGGCCGCCGCGCTCGGGGAAGAGGAGGAGGAGGAGGACGGCCGCGAGGAGGGGTACGACGAGGAGCCACTAGTACAGGGCCGGCCGGAGGAGCTTGGGGGCGCTGAAGACGCCAGGGTCGAGGGCGGCGCCAGGGTCAAGGGCGCCGAGGTTGTCGCAGAGCTGGAGCTTGAGGAGCCCCAGGCCCGCAACATCCCTAAGAAAATGCGCGTGCTCCGCAAGGCTAGCTCAGGGGAGCCGGTCCGTCGCACTCCACCCCCAGAGGTCGAGGACGAAGGGGAGGAGGAGGACCCTGCTGCTGATGTCTCTCGGTCGCGGGGAAAGAGGCGGGCCGTTGCGAAGCACACGACAAGCGCTTATGTTCTGGCGGCCGAGCCTACCGGCTCCACCACGCCAACGACGTGCTCCAGGACACTCACTTCGCCATCGGTTCCCACCATTCGCCAGAAAGGGATATGGAATTTGTCCACTTTTAGCTCAGGAGAAGAGGATGACGAGTAAGTGTCGATCCCCTGTAAATTCGTCTTGATTCTCGTATCGTCCTCACTGAGCCTTGTCGTGGCTGTTGGTTCTGCAGAGAGGAGGAGACCCTGGCACCGTGACATGCCAGGAGGGCGAATCCTGCTTCTGCCATGGGGGGCACGACAGGCATCCAATCAGAGCAGGGCACTTCGCCGGGGCTGGTTGTTGTTGATCTCAGCCTCCCGGCAAGCCCCCAGCACGACGCCCCGCCCTTGTACCTGACGGCGGGCCTGGGGGCGGATGCCAGCGTCACCAGCTCTGTTCCCCCGCAAGTGGAGACGGAGCGCTCGAAGGCAGCTCACGTGCGCTCAACCCCGGAGGGGAGCTTCCCGGCATAGGATTCCTCTTATGAGCCTGTCGGTGCTGAGGACGCGCCGGCAGGCGCTGCCACTGACAGCCGCGCCACGACAACAGAAGTCACCGAGGGAGGCGGCGTCCCCTATCAACAGGAACCCATGGGTGAGCCTTCATCGCTGAAGATTTCTTTTCTTGTTCTCTTCTTTCCTTTCCTTTTTTTGTCTTCTTGAACTTCTTTTCAGTTCAATTTTTCTTTTTTCCTTTGCGCTGTAGATCTACCCCCTTTGAGAGGGCTCGATGCTGATGTCAATTTCGAGGGGATCGCCATGGACGCGGCCGAGGAAGCGACCCGGATTGCAGTTGGGGAGGACGCCGCCCATCGTGGCCCCAGGGACACCGACAAGCAGGTCTCGAGGGACCATCCACGGAGACGACAGCAGATGCCACGGAGGATTCTGCCTCGGGAACGTCGAGGGCGGGCCCGTCCTTCTCGTCGAGGGCCGCTAGCAGGATTTTTTCCGGTCCGTTGTTGTCAACAGAGCCACCTCTGAGCCCGTACCTGAGGATCGACGACCTGCAGTTCGCCAACTGCCCCGAGGACGCAATCTTCAAGGCCTTCTCCGAAGGGGAGACCGTCGACGGGGATGTCGTCATCGCTGGAGGAGGAGCAGCAACCGACCCCCTTGGCGGGGGCGATGAAGCCAAGGAACACGCCATCCTGTCCTCCATGGGCAGGGATTTTTGGCAGCTGCACGTGTTTTAGGTCGGCCGCTCGGAGAGAGTGGAAAGCCGGGAAGCTCTTCTTGCGGCCGTAGAGGATAGGTTCCGGGTGCTTCTTGATACGTCTCCAACGTATCTATAATTTTTGATTGTTCCATGCTGACATATTATCATTCTAGGATACTTTTTGGGTATTTATTTACCAATTTATAATAAATTTGAGCACTAGCCTATTGACCCAGTGCCCAGTGCCAGTTCCTGTTTTCTGCGTGTTTTTGCCTTTTCAGAGTTACAATACTAAACGGAGTCCAATTACCACGAAACTTTTTGGTGATTTTTTCTAGACCAATACAAGACCTAGAAGCTTCGGAGGAGGGCCAGGAGATGCACGAGTGGCCCACCACATATCCAGCCGCGCCACCTAGGGGGGGAACGGCCAGATATGTGGTGGCCCCCTGAAGCGCCTCCCGACGTCGTTCTCTGGCCTATAAATTCACATATACCCTAGAAACACCAGAAGCGCTCCCGAAACACTTTTTCCACCGCCGCAAGTCTCTGTTTCGACGGGAGGACATCTACACCTCCATTCCGGCACCCTGCCGGAGGGGAGATCGATCACGGAGGGCCTCTTCATCAACCTTGCTGCCCTCACCATGATGTGTGAGTAGTTCACCATAGACCTACGGGTTGGTAGGTTGTACCTAGATTGGCAATCTCTCTCTCTCTCTCTCTCTCTCTCTCTCTCTCTCTTGATCTTCAATACAATGTTCATCGCATCTTTGCCTTGATCTATGTGATGTAATCCCTTTGCATGGTGTGTTTGTTGGGATCTGATGAATTTTGAGTTTATGTTCAGATTATTCATGAAAAGTATTTGAGTCAAACCTGATTACTATGATTCTTCTTTGCATGATCATCATAGCTTTGTAATGCTCTCTGATCTATTGAGATAGTTTGGCTAACTAGATTAATATTTCTTCGGTGGGAGTGGTGCGTTGTAGTAGGTTCAACCTGATGAGTTTCTATATCCCAGTGACAGAAGGGGACAAGTTGTGTCTTTGTGTTGTTTCTACTAAGGATAAAACGATGGGGTTTATTCATATTAGTTGAGTATACTTTGTCTACATCATGTCATCGTTCTCCAAGCATTACTCCGTTTGTCATGAACTTAATACGTAGAGAGGCAAGCATAGAAACGCTCTTGAAGTGGAGTAATAGTAGTAGGTACAGGCAGGAGTCGGCCTATTTGCTTATGGACGTGATGCCTATATACACATGATCATTGCCGTGAACATCGCATAATTATTTGCTTTTCTATCAATTGCCCAACAGTAATTTGTTTACCTACCGTATGCTTTGCTTATGAGAGATGCCACTAGAGAACTCTAAGGCCCCCGGGTCTATTCACTTATATATTCGCAAATGCTATCATTACCTTGTTGTTATTTATTACCTTTTATTTTATTTTGCACTTTACTATTATCTACAATTATCTACATAACTCACTTGCTTGCAAATAACAAGATCAAGGGGATTGACAACCCTCTTGCCGGCGTTGGGTGCAAGTTGTTTGTTCTTTTGTGTGCAGCCGCTGAAGACGGTTGAGGATTGGTATTCCTATTGGTTCGATAAACCTTGGTTTCATAACTGAGGGAAATACTTACCCACTTTGTGCTGCGATTACCCGTTCCTCTTCATGGAAAACCCAACGCAGATCACGAGTATCAGGAAGGATTTCTCGCGTCGTTGCCGGGGAATACCATCTCCAACTATCAAGTAACTTTGCACAAAATTTCATTCACTTGCTCTTCTTTTTATTTGCTGTTTTATTTAGTTTGTCTCATAAAAATCAAAAATACAAAAATATTTACCTTTGCTAGTTACTAGTTTGTTTCTAGCTTGCTTTACTTGTTAGTTTTCTTGTCTTGCTATCATGTATGATTTTGAGATTAGTGGTGTTTCCGCCGCTCATGCGGAAGCCCTTGAGCACCCAACTTCACCTTGCACTAATAATGCTAAAAGGAATTTTGATGAAGTTGCTAAATAAAAACTTGATAATCTTGCGGATGACGTTCCTTCTAAAAGTGAACCCACTATGCAAACAAAGAAACTCCGTATAGGTATTGGGAATATTATTGGAAAGAGTGTGATTCAAGATTTTTTTCACTTGTGCGGGATCATTACCATTGATGGGAGGTTCCATTGTTACTAGAACTATAAGTTATGCAGATTCCATATCTATGCTTATTGCACAATTGGAAAGACAATTTGTCCACGTTCACCCCTTCATACAATGGTTGTTTTTAGAGTTCTCTAATATTCAGGAAGCTCCTACTAAGTATCTAGCTACTATATTTCTTATTCAAGAATTTGGCAATATCATACAAGAGGCTAGAGATATATTTGCTTGTTATAGGATTAATTGTGAATGCCCACCAATAGAAGGAATTCTGTATGAAATGGAAGGGGTGAGAAAACTAAGATCAACGGACTATGTTGCTTATGATGAAAACCTTAGAAAGAAGGTTCCAGTTAATGTCCTAGTTGATAAAATCTCTGAACATAATGATCAATTTGCTATACCAAAACTTGGGATGGGTTATGAGGTTGAGAGATAATTAAGAAAATATCTTTATCGAAATCTATACAATGAGGAAATAGTTATTACCTATGAGAAACCTAAAGACGAGCCTCCTATTCTCTCGGATCCTTGTGTTGTGAAGTTTAGTACCTTCAATTATTTTTGCTTACCCATTAGAAAGCTTTCTGCTGAAAGAAGGGAATATGATTATAGCATGACAGATCGTTTCCGTAGATATGACAACACTTGAAACTATGCATTATGCCTAGCTAGGGGCATAAAACAATATCGCTTGTTGGGAGGCAACCCAATATGTATCTTTATTTTTGTTTTTACTTTCTGTTTTTGTGTGATAACATGATTTTTGCCTCTGTAATGATTATGTTTTTATGTTTTAATTAATGTTTGTGCCAAGTAAAGCCTTTGGGGCGACTCACAAGATGAGTATAAACGATGCTGAATCTGAAACAGAAACTTTGACTCCAGTGCATGAATTTTAGTTTTTTACCAGAGCGTGATAATGATATAATTTTTTAACAGAGTATTGATATACAAATTATTTACGTTGTCCTAATTTTTCAGAATTTTGAAAGTTACATAAGTATGGGCTCTTTACAGATTTCTACAGACTGTTCTGTTTTAAACAAATTCTGTTTTGCTTGCATAGTTTGCTTGTTTTGATTATGCCATGGACTATATCGGGGGGTGTAAGCCATGGGGAAGTTAGAATACATTACCTATTTTGCAAAAATGAATTTGAATCAATTTATCACAGTACCTCAAGTATGCAATATGTTTCTGATACTAACGGATCTCACGAAGTTTTGTTGAGTTTTGTGTGATTGAAGTTTTCAAGTTTTGGGTGTGATCACGATGGACTACGGAATAAGGAGTAGCAAGAGCCCAAGCTTGGGGATGCCAAAGGCACCCCAAGTATAGTTCTAAGGAGACTCAACCGTCTAAGCTTGGGGACGCCCTGGAAGGCATCCCCTCTTCCGTCTCAATCCATCGGTATGTCACTTGGAGCTATATTTTTATTCTTCACATGATATGTGTTTTGCTTGGAGCATCGTTTGCTTTTACTTTCAGTTTATCATAATCATCATTTGCTGGACACACCTATTTGAGAGAGACACACCTTCATGATAATTTGCTAGCATACTCTATGTGCTTCACTTATATCTTTTGAGCTAGGCAGTTGCTCTAGTACTTCACTTATATCCTTTTGAGCACGGTGGCGTGTAGATTTTATAGAAATAATATGCTCTTGTTCTTCACTTATATTTGTTTGAGAGCTGATTAATAGTGACGGTAATTTGCATGGGTCATAAGACTAGTCCAAGAATATTAGGTATTCAATGAATGATAATCAAAACCATCGTGTAGCACATGTAGAGAAGTTGTGGGTTAATGACATTGATGTAGTAATATGAAAAAGGTGTGAGTCCAAAATTTTTGATTCGTAAAAGTGTCGAGATTAAGAGGTGTTAACTTGTTATTCATCTAAAAATTAAAGAGGCATGGTGATGATGTGTGAGCATTTATATTCCTCATTAAAATCCTAGTGTTGTTTTGAGTCGGGGGCGCGCGATGGTTAACTCCTACCAACCTCCTCCCTCGGGGCATGCGAGGAGTACTTTGATTTGTGATAAAACTAATAAAACTTTGCAATAAGTATGTGAGTTCTTTATGACTAATGTGACGCCATGGACATACGCATCTTCACCTTCTCATATTTGCTAGCCTCTTCGGTACCGTGCATAACCCATTCTCACCTCGAGGATCGGTGCAAATATTCGCCGGTGCATCCAAACCCCGTGACATGATACACTCTGTTGCACATAAGCCTCATTATATCTTCCTCAAAACAGCCACCATACCTACCTATTATGGCATTTCCATAACCATTCCGAGATATATTGCCATGCAAATTCCATCGTCACTTCATATGACTAGTTCGTTCATCATCATAATGCTTTGCATGATCATATAGAGCTGACATAGTATTTGTGGCAAAGCCACCATTCTTCATATTTTTGATACATGTCACGCTAGATCATTGCACATCCTGGTACACTGCAAGAGGAATTCATATAGAGTCATATCTTCCTATCAGTCCTTCATGTTGAGTTGTAAGTAAATGAAAGTGTGATGATCATCATCATTAGAGCATTGTCCAAGTGAGGAAAGGATGATGGAGACCATGATTCCCCCACAAGTCGGGATGAGAATCCGAACGAAAAATAAAATAAAAATGGGGGAGCCCAAATGAGCCCACCATATAAAAAAGGGAGAAAATGGGGGAGGCATAAAAAAAAGAGAAAAGCCCACCATATAAAAAAATGAGAGAAAAGAGAGAAGGGACTTTGCTACTATCCTTTACCACACTTGTGCCTCAAAGTGGCACCATGTTCTTCATATAGAGAGTCTCCTATGTTGACACTTCAATATGATAGTGGGAATTACCTTTTCATATAATAAACTTGGCTTGTATATTCCTATAACGGGCTTCCTCAAATGCCCGTGGTCTTCATGAGCAAGCAAGTTTGATGCACACCCCACTTAGCTTCAGTTGAGGTTTCATACACTTATAGCTCTAGTGCATCATTTGCATGGCAATCCTTACTCCTCGCATTGATATCTATCGATGAGCGTCTCCATAGCTCGTTGGTACGCCTAGTTGATGCGAGACTATCTTCTCCACTTTTTACCCCTTTGATACCTACCGCCATACTCTATTCCACCTATATGCTATGTCCAATGGTTCACGCTCATGTATTGCGTGAAGAATAAAAAGTTGATGCATATTGAAAAAGTACGATCCAATTGTCTGACATGGACACCGTGGTGCTTAACATTTGTATCTATGTGGTGAAGATGGAGTCATGCCTTGCTAATATAATAAGATGAATAGGGATAAACATTCTTTTAGGATCGTATACTTTGAAAAGTTAATGCTTTTGTTTCTTATACTTATAAATATTACTATGTTGCTGTTTGTTAATTCATCATTTCTCAATGAACATACATACCAAAGATTACATAATGGGTAGCATGTCACATCAAAAATTATGTTTCTATCATTTACCTACTCGAGGACGAGCATGAATTAAGCTTGGGGATGCTGATACGTCTCCAACGTATCTATAATTTTTGATTGTTCCATGCTGACATATTATCATTCTAGGATACTTTTTGGGTATTTATTTACCAATTTATAATATTTTTGAGCACTAACCTATTGACCCAGTGCCCAGTGGCAGTTCCTGTTTCTGCGTGTTTTTGCCTTTTCAGAGTTCCAATACTAAACGAAGTCCAATTGCCACGAAACTTTTTGGTGATTTTTTCTGGACCAATACAAGACCTAAAAGCTTCGGAGGAGGGCCACGAGATGTACCAGGGGCCCACCACATATCCAGCCATGCCCCCTGGGGGGGCAGATATGTGGTGGCCCCCTGAAGCGCCCCCCGACGTCGTTCTCTGGCCTATAAATTCACATATACCCTAGAAACACCAGAAGCGCTCCCGAAACACTTTTTCCGCCGCCGCAAGTCTCTGTTCCGACAGGAGGCCATCTACACCTCCGTTCCGGCACCCTGCCGGAGGGGAGATCGATCACGGAGGGCCTCTTCATCAACCTTGCTGCCCTCACCATGATGTGTGAGTAGTTCACCACAGACCTACGGGTCCGTAGGTAGTACCTAGATGGCAATCTCTCTCTCTTGATCTTCAATACAATGTTCATCGCATCTTTGCCTTGATCTATCCGATGTAATCCCTTTGTATTGTGTGTTTGTTGGGATCCGATGAATTGTGAGTTTATGTTCATATTATTCATGAAAAGTATTTGAGTCAAACCTGATTACTATGATTCTTATTTGCATGATCATCATAGCTTCGTAATGCTCTCCGATCTATTGAGATAGTTTGGCCAACTAGATTGATATTTCTTCGGTGGGAGTGGTGCGTTGTAGTAGGTTCAACCTGACGAGTTTCTATATCCCAGTGACAGAAGGGGATAAGTTGAGTCTTTGTGTTGTTTCTACTAAGGATAAAATGATGGGGTTTATTCATATTAGTTGAGTATACTTTGTCTACATCATGTCATCATTCTCCAAGCATTACTCCGTTTGTCATGAACTTAATACGTAGAGAGGCAAGCATAGAAGTGCTCTTGAAGTGGAGTAATAGTAGTAGGTGCAGGCAGGAGTCGGCCTATTTGCTTATGGATATGATGCCTATATACACATGATCATTGCCGTGAACATCGCATAATTATTCGCTTTTCTATCAATTGCCCAACAGTAATTTGTTTACCCACCGTATGCTTTGCTTATGAGAGATTCCACTAGAGAACTCTACGGCCCCCGGGTCTATTCACTTATATATTCGCAAACGCTATCATTACCTTGCTGTTATTTATTACCTTTTATTTTATTTTACACTTTACTGTTATCAACAATTATCTACACAACTCACTTGCTTGCAAATAACGAGATCAAGGGGATTGACAACCCTCTTGCCGGCGTTGGGTGCAAGTTGTTTGTTCTTTTGTGTGCAGCCGATGAAGACGGTCGAGGATTGGTATTCCTATTGGTTCGATAAACCTTGGTTTCATAACTGAGGGAAATACTTACCCACTTTGTGCTGTAATTACCCGTTCCTCTTCACGGAAAACCCAACGCAGATAACGAGTACCACTTCTCGCAGAGACGCAGGCCTGGTTCACTGAGAGCTGCAAGGACCTTTCCATGCAGCAGGTCAACCTTGCCAAGGCCGAAGCCGAGTTTATCAACCAGAAAGCCGAGGCAGAGAAGATCTGGCAGGAGACAAACGAGATCTTCGCCAACACAGAAGCAGATCAGACTTCACGCAAGATCTCGCTCGATTGCCAAGAGGAGGAGCTCGTCGCTCGGTAAAGGGCTCTTGCCGACAAGCTCGGGGTGGTTGATATGTCTTCAATGTATCTATAATTTTTGATTGTTACATAATATTATATTATCAATCTAGCATACTTTATATGCAATTATATGCTATTTTATATCATTTTTGGGAACTAACCTGTTGACCCAGTACCAACTGCCAGTTGCTGTTTTTTGCCTTTTTTTATTTTTCTAGGAAATCTGTACCAAACGAAGTCCGAACGCTTTGAAACTTTTTGACAAAAAATTCTGGACAAAAGAGACCCAGGGAGCTTCTTGAGGAGTCAAGAAGCCAGACGAGGAGACGGCGAGGCAACAGGGTGCGCCTGGGGGTAGCAGACCTGGCCAAACGGGCCGGCCCGGCCCGGCCCGGCCCGGCCAGGCACGTTTGGTAAACGGGCCATGCTGTGCCAGCCCATGGGCTACGCTTCCAGGCCCAGGCACTGCATGATTACTAAACGGGCCGGCATGTTGGCCCGTTTAGCACGCTGGGCTACACATTTTCAGCCTGTTGGGCTCAGTTTTAGGCCTATTGGGCTGTATTTTAAGTATATATATATATATTTAAAAAAAAATCTGAAAATACATAAAAAAATAAACGGGACGTGCCGTGCCGGCCCGCATACCCAGGCAAGGCCCAAGGCGTGCCGCGTGCCGGGCCCGGCCCATTTACGGTCGTGCCGTGCCTCGCCATGGCGGGCCGTGTCGGCATGCTCGCGGGCTGGCCTAGTTAGCCCGACCCGTTTGGCCAGCTATAGGGGGTAGGCGCACCCTGATACCTTGTGGGCCCCTCGTGGATCCGTCTGACCTAATTCCACCTCCATAAATTCTCTAAAATCGGGAAACCAACAGAGAGCCACCCGAAACACTTTTTCCGCCGCCGCAAGCCTCTGTTCCAACGGGAGGCCATCTGGAGACCTTGTCCGGCACTCTGTCGGAGAGGGGATCGACCACGAAGGCCATCTACATCAACCTTGCTGCCTCCATGATGATGCGTTAGTAGTCCCCCATAGACCTACGGGTCCATATCTAGTACCTAGATGGCTTCTTCCCTCTCTTTGATCTTTAATACAAAGTTCACCGCGATTCCCGCGGTGATCTATCCGATGTAATCTTCTTTTGCGGTGTGTTTGTTGGGATCCGATGAATAGTGGGTTTATGATCAGATTATTCATTGAAAGTAAATGAGTCTCCTCTGAAATCCATATTGCATGATATTATAGCTTCGTATTTCTCTCTGATCTGTCGGTTTGGTTTGGCCAACTAGATTGACTTATCTTCAGCGGGAGTGGTTTGTTGTAGTGGGTTCAATCTTGCGGTACTCTACACCCTCGTGACATAAGGGGACAAGACACGTATTTGTATTATTGCCACTAAGGATAAAATGATGGGATATGTACATATTGCTTGTCTTATTTTGTGTACATCATGTCACCTTGCTGCAAGCATCACTGGTGCAGCGACGTGCTATACAAACGGTTTTTAACCCCTTTCCGCGATGTAGTTCTGAACCGTCGCCTTGCATGTGTGGGCGATAGGGGTGGGGTCATCCCACACGACACCGAAACATCGTTTGCGATGGTGCGAGCGCCTGCTGACAATTCGCCTAACGTAAACGTATGCGAAGTCGTAGCCTATCCCACACGCCACACTTTGATGCTACGTTTGTGGTCAAGCACACATCCGAGACGATGGCACAAATATATTCATGTGCGATACTTATTCGGACCGCACACGCGAAACGTATGTCAACCGTCTCTTGATCGTCCTACATTACACACGCACACAGGTTCGTAACCGTTTGTGCTATTAACGGCAAGCGCACACAGTTACGATGTGCAAACGCGTGTGTGACAGTGCACGCATGCCACACACGCAAAATATGCGACCGTGTGTTGTAAAGCTGATAATCACACACACTATTATTCAAACAATCGTGTGTGACATATGACACCATCGCACACGGTTTAATCATTCTAGCTGTGTGCACTGTAATTTATTACCTAATAGTTTATTTTCGTTAATTTATTATTAGAATTGGAAATTTCAAATTTTTAGTTATGAAATGTGGATTTCACATCCATCAATACATACCCTAATTACAATGGTTCAACAGCCAATGCATAAATCAAAAGCTCAGTACATGTTCCATGGTTACATAGTTCGGTAGAAGATTAAATATGATGAACCACAATATATAGTACTAGAGGCGGTAAAGGTGAAGAGAGAATTGTAAATGCTTTTGGCTATCGATGGTGTTGAAGAAGCGGAATACCCATAATGTGCCCTCCTCCATGCCAAAGGTGTGCACAACTTTTGTCCAACCCCTTGTGATGATCGCCCGTCCATCCTTCACCACCTTCAGGAAGACTTCTAGACTGCTATCATGGTAGCATGAATTATATACTATAACCTTCATTGCCTCCACATCGGCCAGGTAGTTTGCTAGGTAATCTTGAGTAAATTCCTTCGGAAACCACTGAAAAGAGACAACTTTCAGGTATTCATGTCTAATAGAGTAACTTGTTCTGGGATGGAAAAGAAGGCAACATATTACTTACCATCCTAAAGTTCACTGATATCTTGGATAAAGTATAAATAAAGAGTTTAATTCCAATCAGATGTCTCTTCTGCCTAACAATTTTTCTTAGTTTCCTCACTTGATGCTTGTTCATGTTTATCTCATTGCCCCATATGCAAAGGGGGTCAAAGCGTGAATCAGTACTGCTGATATATGTACCTACAAGCAACAAATAAATGTTAGAACATAAGCTGCAATTGCACAAATGATGTCAAATATTATAACAAAATGGGAGGTGACTAACCTCAATGGTAAACAACAGCATCACGCATCGTAGCCCTACATAAGCACATAGAAAGGCGTGTTAAATACAACAGGGTTAACATCCACCAAAAATAGCAAATGTTAACTAAACGACAATATCTCCGATGATATTTTCATTGCGAGGAGTAGCATGGTAACAAAGGGACAGGTATTGGTGAAATTAAACTAGATGTGTTAACTTCAGAGTTCAGACAACCTAACATAGTCATTAAAACTTGTACCAGTGAAACAGAAATTGACACAGTTAAACATCACGAGCCAGTTCATACTTGGTAAATCCCGAGGGGTAGTTGCTGGGGTACTTCAAATCGGCCAGAGCCCACACAAAGTCGGTGGCTAGGTGTTCCTGCTGGTCGCAGCGTGGATCAGTACCGCTAACATATGTACCTACAAGCAACAAGTAAATGTTAGAAGCTAAACAACAACTGAACAAATGATGTAAAATACTATAAGATATTGGGATGTGACTAACCTCGACGGTAAACAACATCGTCGTGCATTATGAAACTGCGTAAGTACAAGGAAAGACATGTCAACTACAACAGGGTTAACATGCACCAAAAATATCTAATGGTAATTGAAGGACATCATCTCCAGTGATATCTTCTTTGCGAAGAGTAGCACAGTACCGAATGGACAGCGTAAATAATGGATATAACTGTTCACTACAGCAGGCTTAACAACAACCTAGCATAGGCATTGTAAGTTTGTAACTGGTATTGGTAAAATTGAACTGGACAGTTCATACTTGAACAACACACTGCGCATAACTGAAATGAACAACGGACGTGTTGACTACAGAGTACAGACAACCTAACATGGCAATTTAAACGTGTACAGCTAATACTGAAATTGACACGGTTAAACATTGCTATACTGGTATTCGTAAAAATGAACTGTACAGTTCATACTTGGTAAGTCCCGGGGGGTTGTTGCTTGGGGATTTCATCAAGGCCAGAGCCCGCACCAAGTTGGCGGCGTCGGCGGCGAGGTGTTCCTCCGGGTCGGCACGCATAGCGTTCACCACGTCATCGACCGCCATGACCAGCTCCTCGACCTCCGCGTGATATGTGGTTGGGTTTACGCGGGGATGCTCGGCGATAGGGGGTGGGGATGTGGAGGCGTGAGGGTGGTTCGCATGCTCCATCTGAGCTATCGGGCCAGGGCGGTGATGGAGATCGGAGGTTACCTCACTAGATCGACGAGCGAGACTGGTGCAGAACGTAGATTTGGTTGCGGCGGCGGCGGCGGCGGTTTGGGCTGCAGTTAGAGCGGGGGGAGAGGGGGGAAATGTGATGGGTGGGTATGGTGTGGGAGGAATAACTACTGAAATCGCACGCCTATTGAAAATTTGGCGGCGAAACTCAAACCTTATGGGGGGGGACACGCAACGCGGAAGAAGCGCATCAAATACCCGTGTGCAAGAAAAGAGAAAATTGGTGATCCCGCGTCAGAAAAAAAATCAAGTCTTCTATCTCTCTCGTGCCATCAGACGCTTTGCAAACAGTTTGTTGTAAGAAAACGTTTGCCATTAAAGATGTATTATAAACACAAAAGGCCTAGAAAATACAAAAAAAGGACTAAAAACGATAAACGAGCCTGAAAATTGTGAAATTTGGACATGGTGCATTCTAGTGGGTATGTTGATCATAGAAAATAAATTAAGTTGAAAGGACCAAGGAAATATGGGTTCCCCTTGAAAACATGACGATTTTCGCTCCCTGAACCATGAAACTCCATAGGTGATGGTCCGGTTTATGAAGAGTGTCTATCAAGACATTATCCATACCTCCTCAATTTTTTACCGAATCATATTGAGGTCATGCCCGGGCACCACACGAGATAACATGTTCTTCAAGCATGTTTTCCATTTTTCTAGGCTTACAAAATAAATAAATGACACATCTCTGGTTGCCTCTTCCCACACATATCCTTTAAAATTGTATTAGTTTCCTATAAAATACATGAAAACTTATTCAACGACACAATTACGAATTTTCGAGTCCTTTTTGAACGCCTTTTCATGTATAGAACGTTCTAACCTGAATTATAAGTACAAAGGACCTAGAAAGTACACAAAAGGGACCAAATACGATAAACGAGCCTGAAAATTGTGAAATCTGGGCATGGTGCATTCTAGTGGGTATGTTGATCGTCAAAAATAAATCTAGTTGAAAGGACCAAGGAAATATGGGTTCCCCTTCAAAACATGGCGATTTTCGCTCTCCGGGCCATGAAACTCCATAGGTGATGGTCTGGTATATAAAGAGTGTCTATCAAGACATTATCCATATATACCTCCTCAAATTTTTACCGAATCGTATTGAGGTCATGCCTGGGCACCACACGAGATAACATGTTCTTCAAGCATGTTTTCCATTTTTCTAGAGTTACAAAATAAATAAACGACACATCTGTGGTTGCCTCTTCCCACAAATATATATCCTTTAAAATTGTATTAGTTTCCTATAAAATACATGAAAACTTATTCAACGACACAATTATGAATTTTCTAGTCCTTTTTGAACGCCTTTTCATGTACAAAACGTTCTAACCTGAATTATAAGCACAAAGGACCTAGAAAGTACACAAAAGGGACCAAATACGATAAACGAGCCTGGAAATTTTGAAATTTGGACATGATGCATTATTCTAGTGGGCATGTTGATCGTATAAAATAAATCTAGTTGAAAGGACCAAGATAAAATATGGGTTCCCCTTGAAAACATGGCGATTTTCGCTCCCCGAACCATGAAACTCCATAGGTGATGGTCCATTTTATGAAGAGTGTCTATCACGACATTATCCATACCTCCTCAAATTTTTACCGAATCATATTGAGGTCATGCCCGGGCACCACACGAGATAACATGTTCTTCAAGCATGTTTTCCATTTTTCTAGAGTTACAAAAATAAATAAACGACACATCTCTGGTTGCCTCTTCCCACACATATCCTTTAAAATTGTATTAGTTTCCTATAAAATACATGAAAACTTATTCAACGATACAATTTCGAATTTTTTAGTCCTTTTTCAACGCCTTTTCATGTACAGAACGTTCTAACCTGAATTATAAGCACAAAGGACCTAGAAAGTACACAGAAGGGACCAAATACGATAAACGAGCCTGAAAATTGTGAAATTTGGACATGGTGAATTCTATTGGGTATGTTGATCGTATAAAATAAATCTAGTTGAAAGGACCAAGGAAAAATATGGGTTTCCCTAGAAAACATGGCGATTTTCGCTCCCCGAACCATGAAACTCCATAGGTGATGGTCCGGTTTATGAAGAGTGTCTATCACGACATTATCCATACCTCCTCAAATTTTTATCGGATCATATTGAGGTCATGCCCGGGCACCACACGAGATAACATGTTCTTCAGGCATGTTTTCCATTTTTTCTATAGTTACAAAACAAATAAACGACACATCTCTGGTTGCCTCTTACCACACATATCCTCTAAAATTGTATTAGTTTCCTATAAAATACATGAAAACTTATTCAACGACACAATTACGAATTTTTGAGTCCTTTTTGAATGCCTTTTCATGCACATAACGTTCTAACCGGAATTATAAGCATAAAGGACCTAGAAAGTACACAAAAGGGACCAAATACGATAAATGAGCCTGAAAATTGTGAAATTTGGACATGGTGCATTCTAGTGGGTATGTTGATCGTAGAAAATAAATCAAGTTGAAAGGACCAAGGAAATATGGGTTTCCCTTGAAAACATGGCGATTTTCGCTCTCCGAGCCATGAAACTCCATAGGTGAAGGTCCGGTATATGAAGAGTGTCTATCACGACATTATTCATATATACCTCCTCAAATTTTTACCGAATCGTATTGAGGTCATGCCTGGGCACCACACGAGATAACATGTTTTGAACACCTTTTCATCAATAAAATATTCGAACTTGAATTATAAGCAGTAAATGCCTAGAAAAGTACACAAAAAGACTAAGTATGGTAAACGAGCCTGGAAGAATGTGAATTTTGGACATGTTGCATTCAAGTGGGTATGTTGATAGTAGAAAAAGAATAATGGAGAAATGACCAAGGAAATATGGGTTTCCCTTAAAACTTTGTGATTTGTTTGGGCAGACAGCTACTTTGTGAATGCCGTGTGCGTTCACCCCATTCTGCGGTGTTTTCTGATTGGCCAGAACACCAGCCACACGGATCGCGCATGCGCACCGTAGGATGCACCGCGATCGAACGACAATCCAAACTTCTCCCGTCACACCCATATACTGTAGTTGGGATTTTAGTTCGTACATGCACTAAATTAAGGTCCCAACAAAAACTTTAATGGCAGTAATCACACACGGTTCATGTTTACGAACCGTTTCCTACGCGGACCCTCTACCCCGAGTCCCCGACCCTCTCCCCCTTCTTCCTCATTAGCATTGTTGTATACTTGCTCGTTCTCGACCTCGGCCTGACCAAATCTTCAAGCTCGACGACGCCTGTCGCAGCCGGCTGCCGCCGACGAACGCAACCGTAGTGTCCACAGTGCAAGCACAAATCAGCCATTAGCAATTCAATCGAGCATTTACCTGCTCAAATTGGTACAGTGCATAGTTGGCGGTGTAATTTACAAAACATTAGCTCGCTATTAATTTTACATTAATATAATACATATGAACTGCGCGCGCACAAAAGTGCTACTGCCCCTAACGCCGACCCAGCACACACAGCTGCCATCGTCCATCGATATGATGTCGTTCCTTGGCTCAGGAGGATAGGAGGTCACCAAGTCGATGACCTATACCTCGATCGACCGAGGAAGGGTTAGCCTCGACGATGGCGGTCGACGAGAGCCTGACCATTGCCAATTTTGCAGCAACGGCCGCAAGTCCTCCCCCAGCGTCCTCCTCCATCTGGGACATAAACCCACGCCTCGTGCGGCGGCCACTGATGCAGTTGTCCTTGCAGCGTCATGGTTCCTGCTCCACCGCCCGCACCATCCGACGCACTCTGCGCCGAGCCCGCAATATCGCCCGCTGGCGATCGCTAGCTGCTTTCAAGATGACCCAGGCTAACTTCTTGGCTTGCTCATGTCGTGATTCCTGCCTTCTCTGGATGTCGTCGGGAGAGGTAGCGGCATGGCCATCGATCCTCAAGCCGACCATCGCACACGCAGCCTCGATCCCGCCGTCGCCCAACTCCATCCTGTCATCGGCCATTGGGGGTTTGATGGTGTGTGTGTGGCAACAAGCCAGGGGATCATTGACTCGCCGCCGCCGGCCATCGTTGTGGCTATTTATAGCTAGCTTCTGCCAAGGGGGTTGGGGATTTTATCATTTTATAATTTACCGCTGTGGCTGGCGCGTGCGCTTGCGCGGGAAGCATTTTCACAGTCTTTGAGTTCTTTTCCGTGCACACATAATCGCACACGGAACACATATAGCAACTGTCTGCAATCGTGTATAGGGTCATAAATAAATATGACCACTCTTTGCTCTTGTCGGGGCACGGATGCACATGATCACCTATGGGGCCAAGGGCCCCTTTGTGGTTCGGCAGGGGTGAGGTCAATTTGCACAAAGAGCAGCGGTCATGAGATAGCGTGACGGTGGGACACTGGTGTTTTACCCAGGTTCGGGCCGCTGAGAAGCGTAAAACCCTACTCCTGCTTTGGTGGATTGATCGGAGGAACACGAAGCACACGCAGCGCTCAAACCCGGCAAGGTCGCCTTCGGGGGAGCTACTACGCAAGTACAGGTGTCCAAGGGTCCGAATCTTGAGCTAGGTTGCCTTAGGACTCCTTTTATAGGACAAGGGGCATCCATAGTGGCAAAACAGACATTGTCTAGTGATTAGATAGCTAACAGTGCTATCATACCTAACTCTGTCACTTAGGACAAAATACCATAAATGCTAGCCTAGGTGGCGAGCGGGGGTGCATCCCCGGCAAGCTATTACCACCGCTTGGCTGGCTGTTGCTTAGTGTCTTGACACGCCTCCGGACGGGTGTCAAACGGATGTAATCTGTCTTCCGGTGTGTCGCCATGTGCTTCGCAAGAGCCACTTAGCCACCCGAGGGCTCGACGCCGCATCGATAACTGACTCGTGTTGCGATGTGGTGGAGCGGTTGCTGATCGGCTCGTGCCTGCCGGGGGATGGCTTGCCGGATCTCCTGGAAGATGTGCGCGCATCGGTCCCCGGCAAGCACCGGGGACGTGGTTGGCACGGCTCAGGCCTGTCTTGGGCAGTTGCATTGATCTTGCTGGCGTAGCTAGCCAGCGTGGGCTGCTCTTGTCGGGGTCTTGGATGTTGGCTCCGTCTTCTTGATGCGCTCCTTGATCTTACATAGAGCGGCTTCTTCGTCTTGGTTTAGTGCCTTGAATGGGTTTCGCTACTACTACCTGTGCATAAGTCAGGGGCACTGGGTACCCCATTCCTAGTGCACCAACAGGAGCCCCCGGGTCTGGCCCGAACGCGCTCGCACAACATCGTTGGGTCAGGCCCAAAATTTACGCACATGCGCGCAATATGAGGGAGTAACTGCCGACTTTTTAAGCCAGCAATTACTTGCCACCTCAGGCCGTTTCCGCCACGCGCGCCGCATGCATTGCGGGGAGTTTGCAGTGGATGCGCATGACCCACAGGCGTGGGAGTGGCAGAAACCGCAGCATTAGGGATTGGAGCAACGAGGCGGTTACCTGTTCGCCCGTGATCATGGGTAGTGGGATTGGTGGAGATGGGCGGCCTCTTCGGAGCGGAGGAAAGCCAGCCCCTGCGCCCTTCCCTATAAATTAGGGGGTCACAGCGGGCGATGCTCATCCATCCCTTTCTCCTCCCCAATCTCAAGTCCACATAGCTTGCCCTTCTTCTCCGGTTCGTCTTTGGTCGCGCTAGTCTCCACCATGACGAGGAGGCGAGGAAGACTCTCAGCTTCCGCCACGGCGACAAGAGATTCCCTTCGGGATCATGCCGTTGCTTCAGTCGTGGCGACGGAAGGTGGTTCCAGCGCGCGCGACGGGAGCACTGGAAGAGGCCGGGGCCAGCGCGGGGCTCGTGGCCGGGGGAGCCGAAGTGCCGCACCCGACCCTCCTCCTGTAGCGGTTCCTTCCCCAGCAATGGAACAAACTGAAGGCACGGCGCTGGAGTTCGTCATTGGGCTGCGTGGCCCTCCCCATAGCCGCTTGTGACTCCCTCATCCTTTCGCCAGGATGATGGAGGTCGATAAGCCGCACGCGATGTGGTTGCGCGTGCACGACTGCTGTAATGGCGCCATACGGGCTGACGTCGAGTTCCTGGAGCCCCGCGTCATGTTCCTCAGGCATGGGTGGAAAACTGTCGCACGTGCCCACAACTTCACGGGCGGGTACGTCCTTCGCTTCAAGCTGGTGGAGGCCGACACACTCTCCATCAAGATTTATGGGCATTCGGGCGCTCGCCTTGGCTGCTGCGAAGAGAGCTCGAGTGATGACGAAAGCTCCTCCTCGAGCGATAGCGACGAGGAGGACAGTGCCAGTGAAGATGGCGACATCGAGCTCTAGGCCGTCAAGTCGGAGTATGACGACCTGGACTCCAGCTTACCGCCGGTCGCACCATCACCGTCAGCGAGCTCCCCCCGGCAGAGCGATTTGCCGGGGGTTCTTGACTTGGGCACCGCCTCCTCCTCTCAGCTAGACCTTGGCAGGCTCGTGGACTTTGGCTTCATCTTCCTTGCCGGTGGTCCTGCCGAACCGTACCCCGCCAGCCCTTACGGGGTCAGGCTGGGCTTCTGCTTAGGTCCTCCTTCCACCCTTTTTCTTTTGGTAGCTCGCTCCTAGGGGATAAAGTCAAATAAAGATTTATTAAAAAGGCGCCCTTCAATGTATCTTTATCCATTTTGTACTACAAAATGAATGAAAGAATGCTATTTCTTTTCCTCAAGTACTGTCCTTTTCTTTCCTCCTCGTTTGTGTCGGCGTTCTGGGAACGGGGGTACCCAGATCTGCCAGCCTGCGGCCCAGGGCTTGGCCCACTATGTCCGCCAAGCACGGCTGGCGGGACCGCACCCAAGACAAGGCACTCGCGAGGGCCCTAAGCTCGCGAGGAAGAACAGCGCCAAGACTAGCGAAGGATGAGCCTCCTCAGGCCCTCTCCGGAGCGGCGGAGATCTCTATGCAGAACTCGGCCTCAGGAGTCAAGGATGACGCAAGGAAGGACAGGCGGGCGCCAGCGCGCCAGGCGGTGCAGTTTCCCCTTTGGTGCAAAGGGAGCAACGACGTACGCGGGTTCCCAAAGCGCCCCCAAAGGTTTCCATTCCGGTGCAGCAAGACCACGACCACAAGCCCAGCAGGACAGATGTCATCGCCGAGCCCACCTCTGCATCATCGACAACAACTTTGCAGGCGAAGACCACCTTTGGACAGGGCGGGGATGTACTCCTATCCCCCTTTGAATTTGGCTGTTGTGGGATCCCTTCCCGCCATTGCGATAAGGGAAGAGGACCCGGGCCACTGCTATAAATAGAGGATAGGCTGCACCATAGAGAGGGACGAGAGGGGAAGGACAACAAACAAGACAGAGAGCCAAGAACACCACTCGAGCGCCCTTGCGGGGCTCCTCACCACTGTACTAGTTCGTCCACCACACCTCCTCGTGAGGCAATCCACCAAAGCAGGAGTAGGGTATTACGCTTCGCAGCGGCCCGAACCTGGGTAAATCACCGTGTGCATCTTCTTCCACGTCATCGTGCGAGTTCATCATCCTAACCATCATGTAGTGAGCTAGGTAGGGCGAGGCTGCAGGGGATCTTCGCACACGCCCCTGTGTTCGAACCTCGGGGGTTTTGCGGAGCCCGAAATCCGACATTTGGCGCGCCAGGTAGGGGGTGTGTCGGAACCCACGCGCAAGCCTCGCCTCGCCCCCGCTCGCCGCACTCATAGCAAAAGGACGTCAAGCCCGTGCTGAGCGGCGGGCTGCCCGCGTGGCGCGAGCGGCGCCGGCGGGCCTCGGCACCCCGCGTCGTTCTGCCTCCCCGTCGGCGGGCTCCATCACCGGCCGGGCCCTCAACAGGCGCCGGGGGCTGCCGCCTTCACCAACCTCACGGCACGCCCTTGCCGCCCCGGCCCTTACCCGCATCCGAGCTGCGCCGCCGCCCTTCCGGGTCTGCCACGACCCGACGCACAGACATGTCACGCTCCTCGTGGCGCATGAGCTACAGGGCCACCACGCTGCGCGCGATCACCGCAGCGACTGGGCCAGGCGTGCCCCCAGGCGCGTCACCACCACCGGCGGGACCCAGGTGTATCTCAGCGGGGCTCATGCCCGCGAACTCGCTCAACCGACTGGCACAACGCCTGGGTCGCCCGGGGGCACTCGGGACGTCCGCTGCGACCCGCGCTCGCTGGGGGCCTGGCCCGAGTCGCCGGGGATGCAGGAGCTGTCCGCAGGCGCCGGCAGAGACCGGTGGGAGGTGCTGACTGCGTGAGAGGGGCGTCGCCTCGCGCCCCTCAGTACGCCCACCGGGACCAGGGAGGAGGACCAGAGGCTCGACTACGCCGACGCCCAGGGGCTCGAGCAACTCTACAACGACCATGTTGACGAGCGCCCGGGCCGCGAACGAAGCAACGCCGGCTACCACGGTGACAGGAGGCGCATACGCGACCTCGCGAGCGACCCTCGTCCGGGCTGGCATGCACAGCCTCGCGAGGGCGGCTTGTGGGGCTGGCCTCACGAGGATGCCTGGCGTAGGCACCTTCGCGAGGCGCACCCGCTGGTAGGGAGCTGCCTTGAGCAGGCATCTGGGTCTGGGGACCGGGGGTCACTTGCCTGGGAACGGATGGCCCCATCTTGGAGACGGAGGGTGGAGCACACGCCCATGTCTCCGGGGCACGCGACGCCCGCTTGGAGATGGAGGGTGGAACATACGCCCATGTCTCCGGGTCGGGTTTCGTTCGATCACCAGCGGGCGATCACGTACTCGCCCATGTCCCCAGGCCCAGCTCGCCCAGCCTGGGGACAGGGTCTCGAGTACTTGCGTGGGGACCCCGGGCAACCCAGCGAGGTACGCTGGGGCACTGCCCAGGGTGCCGGCCCCGCGCGCAACGGAAGGGCCCCATCGGGCCCAACCCGCGGCGCAGGGGGCTGCGCCATCACCATGACGACGGCACCCGGCCACGGGCTCTGGGGTGCCCATGGCCCTCTCACGGGGCGGGCCTTCCCATCGGAGAGCGCGGGGGGCTCCCCTTACGCTCGAGGGCCTGTCTGGAGCACACCCTACTTTGCCACGCCAAGCCTGGGGGCTGGGAGTGGGCTTCATGTCCGCGGAGCATGGAGCTCCCTGTACACCCCCAGGACCAACCCGTGACACTCTCACGTAATAATGAGTGGGCTGTATACGCCCGGAGCCCCCCGAGGACGCGGAGGGGTTCCTTCCCATGCCCAAGTGGAAGCCCCATGCTCCGCGCTAGCGGACAACACTGCCCTCCAATGGCTATGCCGACGCAACATGGATGCCCTATGCTCCGCGCTGGGGGAAGACGAGGACGAAGACTACCCTAAGAGCTGGACGCGGCCGTTTCTTGCTCCTTTTGGTATTCGAAGTTGCCGCCTTTGAGAATCCTTTTTGTACTCGAACTTACCGACTTTTGGAATAGAATTTGGTGTTTTTGCATTTTTCTTCTGGAGGGAAGGGATGTCGCTCTCTTTGATAACAATCCTCGTTTTGCGCCTCGCTTTCTTCAGGGCAACACTCGCCTGCTCCCCTTCCCCCTTTGCACCCCGCGAGCGGGGGCTGGGGGGACGGTGCCCGCACCTCGCCAAGGCCTTGGCGCCCGGGTCTTCGCGCGGCGCTCCCGGGAGGGTCAATAGGCGCGTGCCGTTTTTTCGCTCGCTCGGGGGCTCCACCCACAGCCTGACGCGCCATCTCGGAGCCTCGGGAGGCCAGCGCCTCCCGAGGCAGGAAACAAATTTTTTTGGGAGCCGCTTGAGCGTCAAGGGGGGCTCCTGAGCAACGCGCCTCAGGAGCCTTACCGGTCATATAGCCACTCGCCCCTTGATGTCGTCCTGGTGATCCGGTCGGCATCGAGGGTGTCGAGGCCTCACCTCGTAGTTGCGTCCTGGTGATCCGGACGTACATTACGGTGGTCGAGGAATGTGCGGGACTGGGACCTGCCGACGTAGAGCTGCTTGAGCGTCAAAGGGGGCTCCTGAACAGCGCGCCTCAGGAGCCTTAACGGTCATATAGCCACTCGCCTCTTGATGTCATCCTGGTGATCCGGTCGGCATCGAGGGTGTCGAGGCCTCACCTCGTAGTTGCGTCCTGGTGATCCGGACGTACATTACGGTGGTCAAGAAATGTGCGGGACTGGGGCCTGCAGACACAGAGTGCCGAAAGGGCTCCCAACCTGCCTCACTCATAAGAAGAAGAAACCCTCGGGACATCCGGACCCCCCCAAGCGCCACTGCTAAACCTCCCTGACGCAGAAGGCTACCGTGAGCGTGTCAATCGGATTGGCAGGAACCTCGGGCAAGAGGAAGCGCGGCACAACACACCTCGTCATTCGGGAGCACATTCAAGGGTATTTTCCAAAATACATTAGAGTTGCCACTAGGCCACATGCATAACCCTGCCAGGTAAACAAGAAGGCTGCTTAAGGGGACACGCAGTCGCCACCGCTCTCGTCATCACCGCCACCGTCGGCCTCGTGCTTCCCGGCTCCAGCATGGCCATCGGTTTCATTAGAAGAAAGCTCCGCTATCAAGTCCTCCACGTGGTCCTCGACCCACTTGGCAAGGGCAATGCGAGTCACTTCAGGTACGGGACCAAACACCACCTCGAAGTCGAAGCGCCGGTCGAAGCGAAGGAGGTGGCTGGAGACGCGCGAGGCTGCCTGCGCAAGGGAATCACGGCGCTTCTCCTCCACAATATCACTGATCTTCCCCGCGCCCCTCTCAAGGCACTCCACGACCCTGGAGAAGAAGCTCAGGTACTCGGCGTCGTCAGGGACGAGGGGGATCGCGACACTCTCACCACAAATGTCACTCAAGGCCCGGTGGGCCCTCCTCTCGAAGGACTGGAACATCTTGGAGCACGTGTGCTGAAGGCCACGGGCCCGACTCGCCTCGTCCGAAGCCCTGTCCACAAGGGAAGTCACTCCCTTCACCTGCTTGAAGAGGGAGGACAGCTCGGCCTCGATAGCCGCTTGGGCCTCTGCCGTGGCCTCTTGACGTCGTTCCGCCGCCGCTAAGCTCCTCCTGAGGTCGCTCGCCTCGCCCCTCAACTGGTCGCGCCGCCTGCAGAAACAAGACTCCTGAAGCTTCAGCTTGGCGCGATAATCCTGGAGAAGGGAGCGCCGAACCTCTGCCACCTTGTCGTCGACCTCCTCTTGAGCCTGCGCCTCGCGAGTGGCTAGGGATTCCTCGGCAAGTGACACTAGGCGCTCCCTCACCTCCAGCCTCTCCTGCTTCAGGCTCTGCTCCAGCGCCTCCATCGCCAACGTGTCTACGGGCACGCGGGGGCTCGCACCAGCGGAAAGGAACTCGATTGCCGGGCCATCAAGTGTGGCCCTCCGCGCCTGGATCTGCCTTTCAAGGGCGGCGTTGAAGGTTTGAAGCTCCTCGAGGCATTCCTCGGAGGCCCTGTGCCGGCAGTCCGCTTCCTGAGCATCCGCAAAGGCGCGCTTGCAAGCCTCCACCGCCGTGGCAAGGGACTCCTCGGCCTTTGCACGGGCGCGCTCGCGCTGCAGGCGGCCGAAATTTACGGCGACTTCAAGACGATGCCATTGCCGCGCGAGGCACTGGCGCTCCATCTCCAAGCGGGCATCGTTGTTGGCAAGCTCCACCCCCAGGCATCCTAGCGCTTCCGCCGCAGTTTGGAGCAAACCCCACCGCACAGCGCTCCGGTCACTTGCGAGCTCAAGGGCCCAGCCAGGGTGTCCGCCTTCCCCAGGATGGACGGGGGAGGCATGCGAGGGGCCGCCTAGCCCGGGTGCGTGCCCAGGGGCTGGGGGCTCCCGCCTGACCGCCCTAGAAGAAGGATGCGCCCCCTGAGGCCCCACGTCAGCAAGCGAAGGGGGCCCAAGGACACAGCGCGGCACGCCCCCAGGGAAGGCCGCCAGCGGGGGGCGCGGCCCCATCCTAGGGGGCTGGAAGCCACGGGCGAAGAAGATCGCAGGAGGCTCGCGCTCGAGGCCTCCTGAAGGCCGAGCAGGCTCGGGTACGGGCGCCCTGGTGGCCAGAACCCCTCAGCCGACGAAAGACGGGGCCGCAAGGAGCTCGGCGGCCCCAGAAGTGGGCGGCGTCGACTCGGCTCCTCCTTCATCGGTGGGGAGCCTGCGGAACAGAAACTCAGAAGGAGAGCGCAAAAGGGAAGGATGAGGGGACGCGGGCACTTACTCATCCACGGCGATCCACTTCCTCTTCATCGGCGCCCATGGCGCCGAGGAGCGGCCGCCCCTGGGCGCCTTCCTCTTCCAGACGGCACGGAGGCTGGGGGACGATGAACCGACGACCGGCACCTGGCACCCAGCGGCGGAAATAACGGCCTCCATCATCGACGGGGCGTCACCCTCGACCCCGGGCTGACCCGAAGCGGGAACCGGGGGAGCGGGTGGCGAAGGAAGCCCCACCTCAGCCACGGGAGGGGCAGTGGCCTCAGGGTTCCCGGGGATCGGGGCCCCCGAGAAGGGGGCACCCCGGGGACGCGCTCCCTCCGGAGGAAGGAATCCCCACTCATCGAAATGCGACATCTTCAGGACGAGGGCTTCCCGGTCCTTGTAGTTGTACAAGGGTAGGCCGCCCCGGGGGAGCTCGCCAGGTTCACCGCCGGTCAGGCGGCGGAGCAGCTCGCGCAACACGCCGGGAGAAAGAGACGGGACCTGGATCCTCATGGGATCGTGAGGACCTGTGAAGGCCCACAAAGGGCGACAGGCGCGGAAGAGGGGAAAACAGACGGCGAGATCAATAGGGAACAAAGACGGCTTGTTGGCGTGCGCCAGGCAATTTGACAAACCTGTCAATTGCCGAGCTGGCGTGAAGAAGAGGAGGCAATGGCCTCTCGGAGTTGGCCGCGTGTCAAGCCTGTCCCCCAGGCAATCGGGGCCCGCGGAGCTTCGGGCCGCCTTCAACAGCTTCGCCTAGAAGGCAACTCGGGCGCGCCTTGGGCCCGGTGGCTACTATCGGCGTTATAGGAACGGGGGTACCCAGACCTGCCAGCCTGCGGCCTAGGGCTTGGCCCACTATGTCAGCCAGGCACGGCCTGGCGGGACCGCACCCAAGACAAGGCACTCACGAGGGCCCTAAGCTCGTGGGGAAGAACAGCGCCAAGACCAGCGAAGGATGGGCCTCCTCAGGCCATCTCCAGAGCGGCGGAGATCTCTATGCAGAACTCGGCCTCAGGAGTCAAGGATGACGCAAGGAAGGACAGGCGGGCGCCAGCGCGCCAGGCGGTGCAGTTTCCCCTTTGGTGCAAAGGGAGCAAGGACGTACGCGGGTTCCCTAAGCGCCCCAAAGGTTTCCATTCCGGTGCAGCAAGACCACGACCACGAGCCCAGCAGGACGGATGTCATCGCCGAACCCACCTCTGCATCATCGACAACTACTTTGCAGGCGACGACCACCTTTGGACAGGGCGGGGATGTACTCCTGTCCCCCTTTGAATTTGGCCGTTGTGGGATCCCTTCCCGCCATTGCGATAAGGGAAGAGGACCCGGGCCACTGCTATAAATAGAGGATAGGCTGCACCATAGAGAGGGACGAGAGGGGAAGGACAACAAACAAGGCAGAGAGCCAAGAACACCACTCGAGCGCCCTCGCGGGGCTCCTCACCACTGTACTAGTTCGTCCACCACACCTCCTCGTGAGGCAATCCACCAAAGCAGGAGTAGGTTATTATGCTTCGCAGCGGCCCGAACCTGGGTAAATCACCGTGTGCATCTTCTTCCTCGTCATCGTGCGAGTTCATCATCCTAACCATCGTGTAGTGAGCTAGGTAGGGCGAGGCTGCAGGGGATCTTCGCACACGCCCCTGTGTTCGAACCTTGAGGGTTTTGCGGAGCCCGAAATCCGACAGTTTGTACTGTATCAATCATGTTTGTCCTTGCCGCATGAGACTACTTGCCGGGTCAGTATTAGTCGCGAGCGCCAAGGAGGAGCGAGCCCCCAGCAGTAGGCTGGTATTACCGCCCAGCAAAGCCCCCTTGTTGGTATCGGCGTGGCCCCCGAGAGCTGATAAGCAATAGGATCTGGGGGACGGCTCGTACCAACAAGGGCTTCTATTGTGTAAAGGACTCCACTGATCACAGTCAAAACAGGATAGTAAAAGTTTCCTTAAGGGAGCAAATGGCACTGAGCTAGGGATATGTGTTTAGACTTATCTTTTTAGGCAGTATCCCTTTCTATAGTACGATGGGCCTCCATCCTTGTCTCTTTGTCCTTCTTCTTTGCTTCCCTGGCGGTGAAACATGTAAGACAAGAGGTCTCTGTCCTCTAGGTGGGGGGGGAGAGAGTGCAGTAACAAGGGTTACAGGCTCATCAAGTACTCTAGCAAATTTCTAGAACTTAAAGGCGATAATCATTGCAACATAAAAAATGCATAGTAAATATGCAATTTGATGATATGATGCAATTCCTAGCTTTATTATTGCATGCACAGGGTATGCGCCTGGCTTTGTACAAAGGGTTACATACAACTGTGGCAAGGCTTGTACAAAAGGTGGCTGCCGGGGACTGAGCCCGGCAGCAGCGCCTCACGGGTAGAACTTACGAAGATGCTCAATATTCCATGAGTTAAGCATTTTGCCATCTTCGGTCTCCAGACGGACTGTGCTAGGCCTGGTGACTCGTGCTACCCGGTAAGGGCCTTCCCACTTCGGCGTCAACTTGTTGGTACCCTTGGCGGACTGAACGCGCATAAGGACAAGGTCGCCTTCCTCAAGGCTCCGGGCATGGACCCTGCGGCTATGATAGCGGCGCAAGGCTTGCTGGTAGCATGCAGCACACACAGCGGCCCAGAGACGATCTTCCTCGAGGAGCAAGGCATCGTCATGCCGTAGCTGCTTTTGCTCTACTTTATCGTAGGCAAGTACTCGAGGTGACCCGTATATGAGTTATGTGGGGAGAACTGCTTCCGCCCCGTATACCAGGGAGAAGGGTGTCTGGCCGGTAGCTCGATTTGGTGTCGTTCTGAGGGACCAAAGAACCACCGGCAGTTCATCTATCCAACGCTTGCCGCATCTCCGCAGTCTATCGAAAGTTCTTGTCTTGCGTCCACGCAACACTTCAGCGTTCATCCTCTCGACTTGCCCATTGCTCCTTGGGTGAGCAACAGAGGCGAAGGAGACCTTGCTCCCGAGGCTTTGGATGTACTGCATAAAGGTGCAGCTCGTGAATTGGGTGCCATTGTCGGTGATCACCCTGTTGGGCACTCCAAAACGGAACACCAGTCCTTTCGTGAACTTGACAGCTGACTGCGCGGTCACCTTCCTCACTGGTTCCACCTCAGGCCACTTTGTAAACTTGTCGATGGCTACAAACAAGAATTCAAAGCCCCCGACAGCGCGGGGGAAGGGGCCAAAAATATCGAGCCCCCAGACCGAGAATGGCCAGGATAAGGGATCGTTTGGAGAGCTTGCGCTGGTTGATGGATGTTCTTTGAATGGAACTGGCAGGCTTCACACTTGGTGAATAGCTCAGTTGCATCTTGGAGGGCGGTGGGCCAATAGAAACCCTGCCGGAAGGCTTTCCCGGCAAGGGCTCTTGATCTAATGTGAGACCCACACATGCCTCCGTGAATCTCTGCCAACAGCTTCAGTCCGTCTTCCTGACAAATGCACCTCAATTTCACACCATTTGGTCTTTTTCTGTACAAAGTGTCATCGACAAACTGGTACATACTTGACTGTCGGGCTACTTTTTCAGCTTCTTCTTGTTCTTCGGGAAGTTCTCCTGTTTGAAGGAAATGGACTATGTGCTGTGCCCAAGATGGAGCCTGTGGCTCGACAACAAGGACTAAAGGCATCTCCTCGTCCGTGGGAGCACTTGCCTCGACCGCAAAAACCTGGGGTTCCGTAGGAGGGAGTTGCTCACCAGGCGAAACGAGACTGTCCCTGGCAGCTTCTCTACCAGCGGCTTTAGGAAGCTCTACCAGGAAATGCTTGCCGGAGTTCAGCTTTCTTATTTTCCTAGTCATCGTTGACGGGGATACTGATGGCTGAGTGAGGTGGAGGACAAAGGTTCCTGGTTCCACAGGGAGCTTTTGTGCAGCGCACTTTGATAGATGATCAGCGATGCTGTTTTCTGCACGCGGTACGTGCTCTGTTTGCAATCCATCAAAGTGCCCCTCCAGCTTCCTCACCTCTTCCACGTATGCTTCCATCAACGGACTTTGATAATCTTTGTTGACTTGCCTCACCACGAGTTGAGAATCTCCTCGGATGATCAGTTTCTTGATCCCCAACTCCACCGCGATCCTGAGCCCTGCAAGGAGCCCCTCATACTCAGCAGTGTTGTTGGTGGCCTCCTCCCGGGGAAAGTGCATTTGGACCACATATTTCAGATGCTCTCCGGTGGGGGCGACGAGGAGCACGCCTGCTCCGGCACCCTGAAGTGAGAAAGCACCGTCAAAGCACATGATCCATTCTTTAGGTGCTTCTTTGCCGGGGAGAATTGTCTGTGGAACCTCTTCGTCTGGCGTGGGTGTCCATTCTGTAATAAATTCTGCCAATGCCCTACTCTAGATAGTGGAAGTGCTCTCGTACTTCAGGCCAAAACTTGACAGCTCTAGCGCCCACTCAACTATCCTGCCAGTGGCTTCGAGGTTCCTCAATATACGCTGTAGCGGAAAGCGGGTGACAACGGTGATCTCGTGGGCTTGGAAGTAGTGGCGCAGCTTCCTCGAGGCCATGAGAAGGCCGAAGATCAGCTTTTTCACTCCAGAGTACCTTGATCTAGCCCCTTGTAACAAGGAGCTGACAAAGTACACTGGTCACTGCATCACTTTCTTCTTCGCCACTTCCTTGAAATCGCCTTCGCTTGACGGCTTAGGTTCCCCTTGGTTTGCATCAGGTGCTACCGTGAATGCTTCGGTTCAATCCCCAGTGCCATCAGTTGCAGCGGCTGCATTTTCATCCACTTCCCGCTGTGCCACCAACGCTGCACTAACCACTTGATTTGTTGCCGCCAAGTATAGCAGCAACGGTTCTTGTGGTTTAGGCGCGACCAAGGTGGGAGCGGAGGAAAGGTAAGCTTTCAGATGTTGTAGCACTGCTTCTTCTTCTTCCATGGTCCACTTCATTGGGCTGACCTTTTTCAGAATCTTGAAAAACGGCAGGGCGCGCTCAGCAGATTTGGAGATGAACCTACTCAACGCGGCAATGCATCTGGCCAAGCGTCTTACGTCCTTGACGGACTTGGGTGCTTGTATCTGCTCGATCGCTTTTATCTTGTCGGGATTGGCTTCTATTCCTTGCTGGGACACAAAGAAACCAAGTAGCTTGCCGGATGGGACACCAAACACACACTTCTCAGGGTTGAGCTTCAAATTGATCTTGCGCAGGTTGATAAAAGTTTCTTCCAAGTATTGTATGAGAGTTGCTTCATCCTTGGTTTTGACTACTATGTAATCCATGTAAGCTTCCACATTCCTATGCAACTGAGGTTCAAACCCAATCAGCACGGCCCTTGCAAAGGTAGAACCAGCGCTCTTTAACCCGAAGGGCATTCGTACAAAGCAGGACGTGCCGTATGGAGTTATGAACGCAGTCTTTTCCTCATCTTCTTTGGCCATGAATATCTGATGGTATCCGGAGTATGCATCCAAGAAGGAAAGCAAGTCACACCCGGAAGTGGAATCGACGATCTGGTCGATGAGCGGCAAGGGAAAAGGGTCCTTCGGGCATGCCTTATTCAAGTCAGTGAAATCAATGCAAAGCCTCCATTTCCCATTCGCCTTGCGCACCACTACCGGGTTAGCTAACCACGTCGGATGCAACACTCTTCTGACCAAACCAGCTGCTTCGAGCTTCTTGATTTCTTCGGAAATGAACTGCTACCGCTCCAAGGCTTGCTTTCTAACCTTCTGCTTGACGGGCCTGGTATGAGGGCAGACAGCAAGGTGGTGCTCAATTACCTCCCTGGGAACACCGGGGATGTCAGATGGTTGCCAAGCAAACACATCGACATTTGCCCGTAGGAAGGCAACGAGCGCGCTTTCCTATTTGTCATTAAGGGTGGCACTGATGGTAAATGTACAGTTAGCGCCATCCTGCCCTGCCGGGACCTTCTTTGTTGCAGGATAGGTGACCTTGGATCTCTTGCTAATGGAACTTTCCGGCAGGTCATCGACGGGTGCAGTGCACTCCGAAGAGGCACGCTTCCTGGAGTCCTTGCCGGCGTCTCTGCTAGGCTTCTTCTTTGATTCCTTGGCGGGAGCTGGTGCTTCCGCGACTTCAGCTGCTACCGCGTCTCTATACATCTTGTCCACGCATATAACCGCATCTTTCTTGTCGGATGGAATGGAGATGATTCCCATGGGCCCTGGCATCTTCAAAGTGTTGTAAGCGTAGTGGGACGCTGCCATGAATTTTGCCAGGGCTGGGCGACCAAGAATTCTGTTGTAAGGCAGAGGGAGTTCGGCCACGTGAAACACCATCTTCTCAGTCCGGTAGTTTAACTCCCCGCCAAACTTCACTGGCAAAGTGATCTTTCCCTTGGGTCGGCTCCTGCTGGGGTTGACTCCTTGGAATGTACCCGTAGCTTTGAGCTCTCCGTCGGGGATCTGTAGCCTTTCAACCACCTTAGGGGAGATTAAGTTCAACCCTGCCCCGCCGTCAACTAACATCTTGGTTACTTTGAGGTTGCGAATTGTTGGGGAGACCAACAATGGCAAACATCCGACCACAGTGGTGCGGTCAGGATGATCCTCTTCGTCAAAGATGATAGGCATGCGGGACCATTTTAGTGACCTTCTGGACTCTGCAGCCGGTTCCACGACGTTGATCTCACGCGCCCACTGCTTGAGCTGGCGGTGAGAGGAATGCAAGGATGTACCCCCGTCAACACACATGGCCTCTGTTGCCTTCTGGAACTCTCGATCACTGGAATCTTCATCATCCTCGTCATCACTCATATCATCTTCTTCTTTCTTCTCACGACCTCTAGCAGGTTTTTCTTCTGCTGCGAGGCCTTGCCGCGGCGGCCTCCTCTACCACCATGGCTTTTCCCGGCAGCTCCATGTTAGCCTTTCTCCTTGTCACACTTCTCGTACTCAGCCTTCTGCTTCTCAGCAAGCTGCTCAACTTGGCGGCATTCTTGGAGGTCATGGCCCTTGGTGCGGTGGATCTTGCAGTACGACCCGTCGGAGTTTTCGGTTTTCTCTACCGCTGCGGCCTCTCGGCAATCAGCGCACGCAGCGGCTCCCTTGCCGGGGGTCTCGGCCTTGGACTTCTGGCCGGCAGCGAGATTACCAGAGCTCTCAATGGCCAATACTGCCTTTCCCTTACGTTTCTTATTGCGCCTTTGGCTTCTCCCCTTCGAGCCAGGGGCATCGTCATCGTCATCTGAGTCGACTTCGACGCCAGCCTCTTCTCCGGGGAGTCGCCTTCCTTCCTCAGAACGAGCACACTTGTCCGCCAATGTGTACAGCTCATTGACGGTCTTGGGGAGCTTTACATTCATCTTGGCCCGCATCCTCCTGTTGCGCACGTTCGAATGGAACGCGGCAATCACGGCTGCGGGGTGTATCTCTGGAATATTGCGGTGCACTCGACTGAATCTCTGGATGTACTTCCGCAGGGTCTCTCCTTCCTTTTGCGGAAGGACTTGCAGGTCGCTGGGCTGTCCTGGCTCCTGGTGGCCGCTTGTGAAGGCGCTGACGAACTCGTTTCACAAATCAGCCCAATATGAAATAGAGTTTTCCGGCAGGTGCATCAGCCACGATCTCACATTTGGCTTGAGTGCAAAAGGGAAATAATTGGCGAGGACCTTCTCATCTCTTCCCCTGGCGGCTTGAATGACAATCGTGTAGATGCCTAGGAACTCCGCCGGGTTCAGCATCCCGTCGTACTTCTCCGTCAGCTCAGGCTTGAAGGCTCGAGTCGATGGCCGGCGGACCTGTCGTAGCTCGCGAGTGAAGGCTGGGCACCCAACCTCATAAGGCAGGTACCCGCCAACACTGGGCGCGGGGTCACCAGCATCTGGGCCGTTGCGCCTGTCGGATTGGCGGTGTGCTTCCCGGCGTCACTCTATGGTGATGCGCGTGTCTTCCCTCTGCCGGTCGTTCAGGACACGCCACTGGTCCCGGTGATCGTGCGAGCCGGACGAGACCATAGATGCCTCGTCGGGCTCGTCAGCACGTGGAGCTTGCTGTGGCTGCCTCTGGGCCGTTTGTTGCGGAGGGGATTGCACCGTTGGCACGGCCCCCTCGACGCGAAACTCAGTCCGGGCCGCCGTCGCCGTCCGCGGGTATCTTTGTCGGATTCAGGGCTTCGCAGACCCAAGAAGGTTCGAACTCTGGGGCATGTGCGAAGATCCTTCCCAGCTCAAGCCTCATCGACGTGCAAGAAGATGGACTCAATGATTTACCCAGGTTCGGGCCACCTTGTGGTGTAAAACCCTACTCCTGGTTTTGGTGGATTGGCCTCACGAGGAGGTTTATGGATGAACAAGTACAATGGTTTAGCGACCTCACGAGGGCTCTTGGGTGTGGGTGGATTCAATCCTTTCTACGGTGGTGGCTAGCCCCTATTTATAGCGGGCCTTGGTCCTCTTCCCTTATCGCACTGGCGGGAAGGGATCCCACAACGACCAATTTTGAAAGGGGACAGGAGGTACAACTTATCCTGACTAAAGGTGGTCTTCGCCTGCAAAGCTCTTGGCGTGACGCAGAGGTGGGCTCGGCGATGACATCCATCCTGCCGAGCCCGTGGTCTTGGTCTCGTTGCACCAGAGTGGAAACCTTTGGGGGCTTCCTTGGGAACCCGCATCTGTCCTTGCTTCCTTAGCACGAAAGAGGAATCTGTCTCTGCTGCGCCCGCTGGCGCCCGCCTGCTTTGGTTGTCGTGGCTCACGTCATCGCAACCTCCTGAGGCTGGGCATTGCATAGGAATCTCCGCTCGTCGGGAGGCGGCCTGGGGAGAACACTCCTTTGGAGGTCTTGGCATCGTTCCCCTTGCGAGGCCGGGCCCCTCGCGAGGGTCTTGTCTTGCGGGGTCCATCGCCAGGCCGTACATGGCCATCGATGTGGGCCACGCGTTGGGCCGCAGGCAGGTGTGGATACCCCCGATCCGAGAATGGCCTACAGCAGCCCCCGGGGCCCAAGGCGCGCTCGGGCTGTCTTCGGGGCGAAGCCAAGGAAGAGAGGTTGGAACGCCTGCGGGCCCCAAGCGCCTGCGGGCCAATCTGCGTGGCACGCGGTAGGACACGGGCGCTTTTCGCCCCATGTTGCCTCGGCAAATGCCCAGACCGACAAAAGCCGGGCGCCCGCTGCCAAGCCATTATTGTTCTCCTTCCTTGTGCCCTTGCTTCCTTGCTCAGTTCCCCTTTCACTAGCGAGAACCTCCTCTAGATCTCAACGCTGCGCCACCCTTCCTCTTGCTCTTTTCCCTTAGGGACTTTGTAGATGGCGCCCGCCGGGAAGTCAAAGCCCGAGGCTCAAGCTTCATCCTCTTCTTCCCCTTCGCCGACGCTCTTGGCTTCCGCTATCGCCAAGGAAGGGGACCTCGACCCCGTGCTCCCGTTTACGGCGGGTGACACCAACGAGTGGGGTGAGACCCTGGTCTGGTGCGGCTCCGTGGAGCCGCGCACCTTGGCAAAGACGGTCTACCCCTTCTTTCATCATAGCGTCTTCTCCAGGCTTGTCCTGCCCTTCTCAGGGTTCTTCGCCGCCATCCTCGAGCACAATGGGATCCATGCACTCCACCTTCAGCCCAACTCCATCCTTCTCCTGCCCGTCTTTGCCTTCTACTGCGAGGCCTTCGTGGGTGTGAGGCCCTCAGTGGCCCTCTTCCGCAACTACTTCAGCCTGCGGCTTCAAGACTGCGCGCAGCGATCGGCGTGCGCCTCCTTCGTCGTTGTCCAGAGCTGGAATTCGCTCCTGAAGGCCGGGAAGAAGGCCAAGGGCTTCAGGCACCATTGGGTCTTCATGGACACTCGGGGCCTCAATTATCGCCTGGAGCTCCCGACGGAGCTGCCCGAGAAAGCCCTTGCGTGGGGTTTCGCGAAGCTCACTGATCCCCGGGTGAAGCCCGTCTTTGAACGGATCTCCCAGGACATGGAGGCCAAGTAATTAACCGGGGCGATGATAGTGAAGGAGTTCCTGACGCAGCGCTTGGCGCCGCTCCAGGCGCATTCGAAGCCCATGTGGGAGTTCGACGGTGCAAGGGACACCATCAGGCTTCGGTCCGCCAGCCTAACCGATGAGGATCTGGGCAGGGCCATGGTCACTTTGCTCCACGGCGATCCCGGGGACCTTCCCGAGGCCTACGCTTCGCTGTACCACCGCGACGACCGGGGGGAGCTGGTCGCCGCCATACCCGCCTTTGACGAGCGCGGGCTCATGCCTCCCGAGCGCCTCAACTCCCCGATGCCAGTGTCCTCCGTCAGTGCCAGCGACGAGGAAGACTCGGAGGAGACCGTGGACGACGGCTTGGAAGAGGTGTCTCCCCCATCGCAGAGTGTGCTCCTCCGTAATCTCGAAGATGACGACGATGCCGACGAGCCCCCGGTCGCGGGCTCCCAGCGCTTCGCCAGGGTCCTCAGGAAGCCAAGGCCTGCCTCCCAGGCAACACTGACATCCAACCAGGCGACCCCGAAGAAACGCGTGGCCGCGTCTTCTCTGGCAGACACCCGCTCGCTAGCAGGGCACCTGAGACGCCGGCCTCGTCCTCATCCAAGCCGCAGCCAAAAGACGGGGCTGCCGCCACCGGGGCAGACGTGGCCCCTCCAGCCTCGGCCCCTCGGGGCGATGCTGCCACCCTTCTGGATGAACACGCCACGCCAAAGAAAGGAGGGAGCATCCCGGCCATCGACGACTCAGAACGGAAGAGGAAGTGGGTCGCGGACGACGAATAAGTAACTTGCCACGCCTCAGGTTGATTATAAATTGTGCGCATGCTCACGGACCCTTCTCCTTGGCGGCCAGGGTCGTCGTCGAGCCGAAGAAGAGGAAGGCGAGCGCCGAGCCGAAGGAGCCCCCTGCCCGGAGGGCGCCTTCGTCCTCCATCCCCACCGCGCCCGAGCTTGCGGGCCTAACGCCTTCTCCTGACGTTGTGGCGACGCCGCTCGGGGGGTCAGCCTCAGGAGGCGTGGAAGTTCACGAAGCGGCTCCCCTTGCTGCGGTTGTGGCGTCTCCAATCCTGACGAAGTCCGCTCTTGAGGACGCAGCGGCGTGGCCTCAGGAGGAGCCAGCCCCCGTGCGCCATCAGGCTGAGAAATTGTCCGCTCTTGCCGTGGTCAAGGGGGGACTGGAGCCTGAAGCATTCCAAGCCAGCCACGCCGCAGCTCCCTTGGACACAGCTCTTGTCGAGGTGCCGGTGCCACCTCCTGGTCAGGCTCTCGCGCTCGCCGGCAGCCGTCCTTCGGTCGGGCCCGACGCCTTGGATGAGGCTTACGCCGCACTTGACCGGATCCGGGCGACCTCCAAGGCGCCGACAGGTGCTCCTTCGCGGGGGAATGCCTGGAGCTTATCTCCGGGTGGCTCCGAGCTGACGCAACCAACAAGGCGGCCTGGGGCCGGGCTGAGGCTGCCACCGCGGAGAGCAAGAAGGAGGCCGCCAAGGCTGTGGCAGCTCGCGACGCGGTGCTGGCCAAGGCCGCGGCTGCTGCGGAGCGCTGCAGTGAGGCGGAAGCCAAACTGAAGGCCCTCAGGAGGAGCAAGCCGCGCACGCACAACAGCTTAACCAGCGGGAGGAAGACCTTAACTCTCGCGAGGCGAAGCTCACCGATCGCGCCTCCGTGTTGTCCTAGGTGGCCGATGACCAAGCAGTAGAGTGCGAGCGTCTGGCCAAGCTGAAGGATGAGGTAGCAGAGCCCCAGACGTCCCACGCCCGTCACATCTCCAGCTGGATGCTAGGGAGAAGACCCTTGCCACTGCCGAGGAAAAGGCTGCCGCGGAGCGCGATGCCTTCCCCTCTATTGAGCTCAGGCTTCGCCGGGCTCTGTGCTTCATCTGCAGGGGAGGATTCGGGGAGCCGTTGGCGGCCCCCGAGGGCGGTTATGCCAGGCTCTCCTCCAATCTTGCCGAGGCGCTCGAAGGTGCGGTCGCCAAGGTGGACGCCATCCTGGAGAACGAGTGCCGCGGCCTTTTCTCCATGGCCGCGATGCATGTCTTCAACCACCTGTACCTCTGCAAACCAGGCTTTGATTTCAACATGGTGATGGCCTCGATTGCCCCTGAGTTCCGCGCCTCCGCTGCGGCGGCCGTGAAGGATTCCGTGGACACTCTGACGAAGAAGTTTGGCTGCGTCCCCGACACCAAGCCCCCTGTGGTGGAGGTGAGCAGTGGCGACGAAGGCATCGACGGCGATGTTGATGACAAGCTTGACGTGACCGAGGCGATCTACGGCGACGGCCCCTCCTCCTAGACTCCGACCTGCAACATTTATCGTGCCTCGTGGAGGCAAAAGATTTGTGTGAATTGCAAAACACCCTGTGCCTGTAATAACTTGCTTGAATTCTGTGATTTTTCTTTGCGCCTTGTTTCCATCTTGCTTGCTTTTGTGCTCTGTGTCGGCAGGGCCCAATCCCGCGCGTACCTCAACCGCCGTTGGTGCGTCCGGATCACCAGGACGAGACCAAGGGGCGAGGGGCTACGTGACTAGTGAGGCCCCTGGGTCGCGATGCCCAAGGGTCCCCCTTGACATGCGAGCAGCCCTCATGAAGGATACATGGCGACAACGGAGTCGAATTGGAGCGCCTTGGTGCTCTGTGTCGGCAGGGCCCAACCCCGCGCATACCTCGACCGCCCTTGGGGCGTCCGGATCACCAGGACGAGACCAAGGGGTGAGGGGCTACGTGATTAGTGAGGCCCCAGGGTCACGATGCCCAGGGGTCCCCCTTGACATACGAGCGGCTCCCATACCTTTCCTCGACAGCTTTCGTTTGGGAGGGGCGCGAGAAGACCAGGTACCAGGGACCTGGTGAGGCGGCACACACCAGGCGTGGCCTGAGCGTAGCCCCCGTCCAGCCCCCTCGCGCGCGCATCCCAGGGAAATGTTGTGTGAAGGGGCCGAAGGGCCATCCTGAGGTTGGTGCAGCCGCTAGGGCACCCTCAGTTGTTTATCCACCAGCGCGGAGCATGGGGCTTCCACCTTGCGTGGGCATAGTCATTGGGGGACCGAGTCGTCCACCAGCGCGGAGCATGGGGCTTCCACTTGGGCGTGGGTGGGGGCCCCTCCACGTCCTCGGGGGACCTCGGGCGTATACAGCCCACTCGTTATTACGTGAGAGTGTCACAGAAGAACTGGAGGAGGTGTATCTGGGCACCCATGAGCCAACACGGGTCTCATGAGGCCCTACCTCAAGGCGGGTTGCGCTTAGGTCTTCTGGCGAGGGGCACGCTTACAAAACCTGTGTGATGGGGACAACCTGCGCCGAATGAATCTCCAGAGGCCACCGCATGAGAAGGCCAAACACCAACGACCCCAGGAGGTGACATGAATGGGGCCAGGCCATCAGAGAGAGCTCAACCATTGGGTTTATCGACGCTGCAGGGACGGACCCAAGCACAGACGCCGTGCCCAGTCTTCTCATGCGACAGATCTAAGGAAAATCACCCGGCGCGCGGCTCTCGCGACGACGAAACGCTGAACTGCGGTTATATGAACCGGGCCGCGCGCCCTGACTCTCCTACCCCCGATTAGCTCACGCGAGGATGAAGCACCAAGGACCATGGGAGGTGACGTGCACGGGACCGGCCTGCGAGACAGAGCTCAATCGCTTGGATTTAACAACGCTGCAGGGACGGACCCGAGCACAAACGTCGTGCCAGCCGTTAATCATGAGGCGGTCGAGAGCGGGGTTGTTAGGGCGCGCCGACATTCATGGCGATGAAGCACCGGGAAGGCAATTTGAAATACTTGGAAAACTAATCAAATGTAAAACCAGTTCTGATACATGCGCAAAACGATATGGCTGCCAGGGCGAGTCCTAACAGCCTGAGGATGATGCAGCCCAGGAGGCGCCCTCAGATGAACAAACAAAAAGGTCACCTGGCAAAGATGCTGCTGAATCGTCGAGGTAGTCGTTGAACATGAGCCTGAAGACTCCGGAGGCTCGAGGGGCCCGCGAGGCCCAGGTGGGTCATGAGGGTCCGGGGCCTCTTGAAGGACCGCGCGGCGTCGGGCCTCGTGCGATGCAAATGCAGCCTACGTGAGGCGCTGGTACGTGGCGCCCACGTTTACGAGGCCAAAAGGCATGTAGACGTAGTTGCAGGGGTAGACCCCTCCACGACCGACGCGCGATGGCCAAAAGAGGTCCTGGGATGCGGCCCTGTTAAGGACCGGGACGTTGACGTAGATGCGCAACCTGCCGCCCTCGTCGGGGGCGGCAGCCGCGCCGGGTGGTGCGGGGCGGCGCTCACCGCGCATGGCCAATGTCTCCTGAAGCTCCTCGATCGCTTGGGTGATGAACTCTTGTGAGCCTGGAGCCTCGCGCCGTGCTTCTTGCTTGTGAGGGCGCGCGTCAGTGCACGCCTACAAGTGGTGCCCGAGCACCTCCCTCGTTGCACTGGCCGGGTCAGAGACTCTCCAGGTGAAAGCCACCAAGTCCGTCCTGAGGGAGGAGCCGCGGGCGCCTTCCTATGCGGGAGGGCGAGGCGCCCCGGTGACGGGCGCAGAGCCTGGGGTGCCGCTCTTGAGGGCCTTCGTCCCCTGACGGCCCTTAGGGAGGAGCTGCTTCTTCTTCTTGGGCGTGTCCTCAGGAGGCAGGATGCCGCCCTCGTCATCAGAATTCTCAGCCACCGCAGCCTGGTAAGCACGCTCGAGGGAGCAGACTGTGTCCTTCTCATCACAGGTGACAGTGATGACACCGCCACTCCTTGGCATCTTGAGGACGTTAGCCGTGGTGGGTTGCCACCATGAACTTGGCAAGGGCAGGGTACCCGAGGATGGCGTTGTACGGGAGGTGGATGTGGGCGACGTCGAAGTCGATGAGCTCGGTGTGATAGTTATCGCGCTTGCCGAAGGTGACCGGGAGGCGCACCTGCCCCAGGGGAGTGGTGGAGCCATTGGTCACCCCTGAGAAGGGCTTGGTCGGCATGAGCTGGTCGTAGGGCACCTGAAGCGTCTCGAACGTCTTGACAGAGAGGACATTGAGCCAGGCGCCGCCATCGATGAGGGTCTTGGTAACGAGGACGTTGCTGATGGTAGGTGTGCAGAGCATGGGGAGCACACCTGCGGTTGTCGCGCACTTTAGGTGGTCCTTGGAGTCGAAGGTGATGGTGACCTATGACCACTTGAGGGGATGCGTAGCTTCGAGCTTCGGGAGGGCAGCGTTCACCTCACGAGAGAACTGCTTGAAGATGCGGTTGGAGGTAGGGGCCTGAGCACCGCCCAGGATGCAGGCGATCGCACAGGGTTCATGGAAGCCCCATCCCCGACATCTCGCTAGTTACCGTCGTTCCTCCTTGGTGGTGGCGGCAACAGAGGGAGGCCAGCATTGCCCTGAGGGCGTGCCTCGCGAGGCTGATCGCGCCGGGGTCCGTCGCGAGGCTCGTTGCGCCAGCGGTCCTCACGAGGCTGATCACGCCAATCCTGGCATGGGTCGTGGTTATCCCAATGGCCTCCGCCGCGGCCTCCTCCACGGCCGTAGCTGCGGTCGCCGCGCTCGGGGCGGCGACCGAAGCGTTCGTTGCGGAGCGTCCTGAGCTCCTGGCAGTCTTCAGTGTTGTGGCTACGTCTGTAGTGGAAGATGCAGAACGGGCGGCCGCCCTTGGGGGGTTCATCTTGGCCACAACCGCGCTTCATCTCGGGCTCGGCTGCCAGCTCTGCGGGCCCCTTGCGCTTCACCTCCTTAGCCTTGGCCTTCTTGTCCTCAGGGTCTACCTCCGGAAGCTCGAGGAGGGAGAGACGACCTTCTTCAGCCCTTGCGCACTTGTTCGCCAGGTTGAACATCTCCAGGGCCGTGCACAGTTCGTGGATGGCGAGCTCCTTCTTCATCTTGACGTCCCTAACGCCATCGGTAAACGCCGAGATGATGGCCTCGTCCGACGCCTTCGGGATCTTGAGGCGAACGTTCATGAAGCAATGTATGTACTTGTGCAGGGTCTCGCCCGGCTACTGCTTCACGCGCCGTAGGTCATTCACCCCCAGGGCGCAGTCGCGCGTGCCCTGGAAGTTGGCGATGAAGCACTCGCAGAGCTCATCCCAGGAAGAGATCGACCCCTCCGGGAGGTTCAGGAGCCAGGAGAGAGCGCCACCCTTGAGGGGCATGGGAAACCAATTCGCCATGACTTTGTCATCGCCGCTCGCTGCCTCGATGCTCAACGCGTAGAGCTGAAGGTACTCCGTGGGGTTGGGGGTGCCATCGTAGCGTGGAGGCAGGTCCAGCTTGAACTTGCCGGGCCATTTATCACGGCGCAGCTCCGGGGAGAAGGCGCGGCAGGCTGCCCCGCTCACAGGTGCGGCGTGTACGAGAGGAGCTGGGTCTTGACGCCCGTGCACCGCGGCCTCCGGCGGCGCGCGGTCCTGATGACTTGGCACCACCTGGCAACTTGCTTCATCCCTCGCCTGCACCGGCACCTCACGCAGCTGGTTGCGCAGACGCGCCTCGCGCCTGGGCTCGGGGTCGACGCCGTGCAGAGAAGGAGGGGGAGGTGCGCCATGAGCCACGTCGCCCGCCTGGGAGGGCAGAGGACGAAGCGAGTGGGTGGGCACCGGGACCTCGCCGGCGACGCTGACAAGCTCGGCGATGCGACCAAGCCCGTCATCATAGCGATCATGGGCGGGGCGGTAACGCAGCAGCTCGCGCACCATGAACAGTGTCGGGCCATTTAACATGCGCATTCGCCGGCCTGTAGCGAGCGTGAGAGGACGACGCTGAGGCGGGGACGAGGGACGGAATAGCAGTGCAGCCATCGCGCCGTGCGGTGGGTGGTTGCGATGAGTCCTGCTACTCTTGAACGGCTGGACCAGTGGCAGCGTTGGCTGCCGGAGAAGCGGAGCGGCGCGGGGCGTCGTGGCCCACGGGCACCGTCTGGGCGACGCGTGCGGCTCGGCGCTCGGCGCGGACTCAGCGGGCCTCGGCCATGGGAGCGACGAAGCGGAGACGGAGCGGAACCGGAAGAGAGACCTCGACACGCCCCTACCTGGTGCGCCAAATGTCGGATTCAGGGCTCCGCAGACCCAAGAAGGTTCGAACTCTGGGGCGTGTGCGAAGATCTTTCCCAGCTCATGCCTCATCGACGTGCAAGAAGATGGACTCAATGATTTACCCAGGTTCGGGCCACCTTGCGGTGTAAAACCCAACTCCTGCTTTTGCTGGATTGGCCTCACGAGGAGGTTTATGGATGAACAAGTACAATGGTTGAACGACCTCGCGAGGGCTCTTGGGTGTGGGTGGATCCAATCCTTTCTACGGTGGTGGCTAGCCCCTATTTATAGCGGGCCTTGGTCCTCTTCCCTTATCGCACTGGCGGGAAGGGATCCCACAACGACCAATTTTGAAAGGGGACAGGAGGTACAACTTGTCCTGACTAAAGGTGGTCTTCGCCTGCAAAGCTCTTGGCGTGACGCAGAGGTGGGCTCGGCGATGACATCCATCCTGCCGAGCCCGTGGTCTTGGTCTCGTTGCACCAGACTGGAAACCTTTGGGGGCTTCCTTGGGAACCCGCGTCTGTCCTTGCTTCCTTAGCACGAAAGAGGAAACTGTCTCTACTGCGCCTGCTGGCGCCTGCCTGCTTTGGTTGTCGTGGCTCACGTCATCGCAGCCTCCTGAGGCTAGACACTGCATAGGAATCTCCGCTCGTCGGGAGGCGGCCTGGGGAGACCGCTCCTCTGGAGGTCTTGGCATCGTTCCCCTCGCAAGGCCGGGCCCCTCACAAGGGTCTTTTCTTGCGGGGTCCGTCGCCAGGCCGTACAGGGCCGTCGATGTGGGCCACGCGCTGGGCCGCAGGCAGGCAGGTCTGGATACCCCCGATCCCAAAATGCCGACAATCTTGACGGCTCTGCATGCTGTGATTTGCTGGCTTCGACAAAACCAATCAAACTCTGGATGGTGGCTCTCCACTCGTCCATCTTGTCAGCCGCTGGCGGGAAGTTCAGCAGTAGTTGAGCCCGCACCATCGCTTCTGCTGCCGTGGCCGGCATGACTAAGGTGGCGGATCGCGACGTCGCTCGACTTCTGGTGGAACCAAGAGGAGCGTCACCGCGTCCTTGCCGCTGTGCGCCGGTCGCCGAGGTGGTTTGACGTGGAGGAGGTCGAGCTTGTGGGTCTACGGCCCCGCTTGGCACTCCATCTTGCTCTGGGCGAGGCGGGCTCCCAGCAGCCGCACTTGTGACAGGCGCAGCTGGAAGATCACGGCTTGCACCAAAGTGGGCGCCGCCGCTGCGGCCGCGACCACTAGTGCGGCGGGGAGGTGGGGACCGAACGTTTCCTCCTCCCGCGGTGCTAGGGTCGAGCTCACCAGAATGTTGCTATTGCTCTTCTTCGGCGTTCCTTGCTCCAACTCCAGCCGCGGGAGACACGACGGTGGCGCTGCCTGCGCCAGTTGCGTCGCCCATGACGCCTGCCTCATTCATCACCGCCGCGGCACCAATGGCGCGGCCGCATGCGAGGGGGCCTTCGAAGTGGAGGGATACGCGGCCGCACCGGCCTTCTTCTTGGGAGCCATGGGTGAAGAAGACGACGATGAAGATCGACGCGCCGCTCACAATCTCAGGTTCGCACAAATGAAGCACGCCCCCTACCTGGCGCACCAAAGATGTCGGGGCACGGATGCACACGATCACCTATGGGGCCAAGGGCCCCTTTGTGGTTCGGTAGGGGTGAGGTCAATTTGCACAAAGAGGAGAGGTCATGAGACAGCGCGACGGTGGGACACTAGTGTTTTACCCAGGTTCGGGCCGCTTAGAAGCGTAAAACCCTACTCCTGCTTTGGTGAATTGATCGGAGGAACACGAAGCACACGCAGCGCTCAAACCCGGCAAGGTCGCCTTCGGGGGAGCTACTATGCAAGTACAAGTGTCCAAGGGTCCGAATCTTGAGCTAGGTTGCCTTGGGCCTCCTTTTATAGGACAAGGGGCATCCACAGTGGCAAAACAGACATTGTCTCGTGATTAGATACCTAACAGTGCTATCATACCTAACTCTTTCACTTAGGTTAAAATGCCATAAATGCTAGCCTAGGTGGCTGTGGGGACCCCGACTCATAAGTCGTGATCACCGAATGCACGTGTACAGTGATCCCAGAGATCAATGCTCACTGAACACACAGAAGCTGAATAACAAGAGTCTTACATCCACATTTAGCGTCTTACACAAATAAAGACCATGAAGGTCATGTCTTACATAGATAGGGCCGCAAGGGCCAAACACTTAAACATAACAAGCAGCGGAAATCTTGATCGGAAGCGTGAACCCATGCCATCTGCCTTAAACCTACAGGCATTCTGACTAGGAAGCGTCCTAGTTCGCATGTTCTTCACCAACGAACTCTTCGCCATATTCTTGCTCTTCCATGCCTGGCCAATTAAATAACCAGTGGCAAGCCAATGAGTACTTTGAATGTACTCGCAAGCAACCCAAGTTTTGGAACAAGGTACAACAATGCATGATATAGCACTAAGTAGGTAAGTTTTTGCAGAAAGCTAATTTTAAGTGCAATGATATGATCAAGTAACTTGAATAACCTTGCATCAGCTGTTGACAGGTATTCATGTGAACATTTCTCATTTATCATCATAAGCAGGGGTTGAGCATTTCATGTTCATCAACATGCCAAGTCATCGGACTTAGCTCAAGTATCATCCTCGTCACCAACACACACACACACCAAATTTAAGAAACCTTGGACGTAGCACAAGAGCGGTCATCCAACTGTCCTTGACCGTGGACACGGCTATTCGAATAGTTTTACACTCCGCAGAGGTTGCACACTTTACCCACAAGACTTGGGAAACTTCCGTGTCAAGCCACGACTCGCGATATTGTCCATACCCGAGGTATGTACCCGAACATTGTCTTTCCCCTGACGATACTAAACAAAGAGTCCACTCGATTGGTACCCAGCCCACATGATGTACATCACAAGTAACATCCATGCAGGGACCAACGGTGTGCCCGGTGCCTGTGAAGACAACGCATGATCGTCCTTACCGGCACGACCCCGTATCGAGAGTGACCACGTCACTCCCGCCACTAGTAATGCGGGCTCTATGCTAGTACCCACCAAAGTAATCAACAAAGCCCCGTCCCATAAGGGGTATCATGGTTGTACATGTAAGGTTGGAATAACGGTCGCAACTTACACCAATCCGTTTTCGAAAACCACACACACTCACTTGCTCCGGTACACCACTTCTTTATCAAGTGGCTACCTAGCTCATCATCATCTCCCTCGGGCATTAGTGGCACCCGACGTGGTTTTCGAAAAGTCTTTGAAATCATTTTCTTTCCATCACCATGCATGTTCCCATCCCACTTGCGTAGCAACTACTAGCAACCTATCTACTCCCACCCACACAACCCTCATAAGGAGGTAGGGTCATGCACGATGCAAGTATCAACAAGAAAGTTTCGGAGGCAACCCACCGAAGGGGATACCACATCACCATGATCATCATCGGAACATAAAGTGCTATATGACATGCATGAAACGTTTCTTAACATGGTCAAAGGGCTGCATGCCTGGCTCAACAAAGTCTCCGGGGTCTTCGAAGTCTTCGGGTCCAACTCCTTCATCAACAGCGCAATCTAACATCGCGATAAATAACGATAATAATAAGCATCACAACAAAAATAGGGCACAAAAGCCACTTCAAAAATGTTACTCTATTCTGATAAATACTAAAAGCAATACTAAAAATATATTCCTAAGTTTTTGGGGTAAAAAGGATTTTCAAAACTATTTTTAACAGTGGCTAAAAATGCCAAAAAGGGGTTTTTAAAATAAAACAGTACATAAAAGGTTTTCAAATATTTTTACAAATGGCACTATAAAATACTACAGATTATTACAGGAATTATGGTGGGAAAATATTTGGCATTGGGATTTTATTTATTTCTGGGGGATTTTTGGAAAACTGGAAGAAAAAAGAAAAAGAAAAAGGCCTCAGAGTCAACTGGGCCAAAACAGACCCAGTTGGGCCGGCCTGACACCGAGCCAGGTCTGGGCGAGCTAGGGCGCGCGCGCCGTCTGGGTTAAAACCCGACAGGCGGGCCCCTGGCGCCAGTCTCACAGAGGGGGAGAGAGAGAGAGGGGGGGGAGGATGACAGGTGGGGGCCACCTTTCATCTTCTTCCTCTCGACAGGGAGGAGGCGGCGCTCACCGGCGGCGAAGGCGGGCACGGCGAGGGGAGCTGAGGGCAGGAACGGACTCAACGTCGAGCCACCGTTCCTCCGGAGGTTGAGGGGATGCTGGAGACGCACTGGTTCGCCGGCGACGAGAAAACACGGCGGAGCCGATTCGGGAGGAGGTCGCCGGCGTTGTTCCTCAACTGAAAATGGATGGGGAGGAAGGGGAAAAGGGCCAGGGGGACCCTGCGGACCTAGAGAGAGGGAGAGGAGGACTAGAGCAGGCCGGTAACCCGAGATCGACGGAGCCCCGACGCGGCGGCGCCTCGATCGATCTCGAGCACTGGTGCTTGAGGAGTCCAAATGGGGGCTTGCGGGGGACGATTGAGAGTGGGAGAGGGCTAGAGGGGGAGAGAGGGGGGCTTGGGGAGCCTTTTTATAGCCGGGACGTGAGTCCATCGCGGACCCGTGCGCCGGCGAGGTCGGGCTAGTCACTAGAGGAGGAGGGAGCACACGGGGCTTGCCTGGGGGTGTTTCTGGGGTCGGTCCAAGAGGGAAGCAAAGGAGAGAGAGGGGGAGCTCGCGCGTGTGAGCTTGCTCACTGGCCGAGCCGGGCGGCGCTCGGCACGTGCGGGAGGAGGGAGAAGGAGGAGGAAAGAGGAGGGTGACAGGGGCGCCGCGTGTCCCGGACGTTGAGGCCGACCAACGGGCGAGAGGGAGGGTCTCGAGGTGGTCGGGGCAAGCGATTGGGCGGTGGCTACAGTGCGGTCGGGCACTGTAGCGCGCTCTGGAGCGCCCGTTTGGCATGCCATGGCATGCCAGCGGCGTTTTGCTTGCGGCCACTAGTGTCTAGGGAGTCTAGAGCTATAAAAATAGTCCCTCGGAGGCATTGGATGCTCTGGAAGGCCTAAGGGAGAGGAGAGAGGTTGAAGGAAAGAGAGAAAGGGGCTGTCCAGAGAAGAAAATGAAGGTTCCACCCCCTGCAATGATTGAGTCTGGGCCAAGGAAAATTACTCGAGGTGAAGTGTAATGCTAGTATGCTGTGGTAAAAATTTGAACTCAAAGAGAACAGTAGAAGGGGGTCAAACAAAGGTTTGACCATTCTGGCAGAAGGTGTTTGATGGTGATTAGGGCAAGCAAATGGGATTTCCTTGCCATAAGATTTGACAGGGTCAAATGGTGGTTAGAATTAGGGTTGATCACCAAGTTTGAGATTGGTTGAAGAAAGTTCACAATGTAACTTTGTAAAACCCTAGAAATCAACAGAATCAGATTTCTGTAGATCTAGGCATGCATTTGACTTCCCACAAATCCACGACTTGGTGTAGTATCATTATTTGGGGTTTAGATCATGCCCACAAAGTTTGGGGTCAAGGGAAGAAACTTCACAATGTAAAGTTGCTCAAATTTGGTTCTGGACAGGAATGGTTTTGAAATATTTTGGTGAAGCAAAATAATTGGGATTGAGATGAAACTTTGCAAGATCATCACATATGTCATGTGTGACTTGCTAGAATTTTCCTGGAATTTATTGAGAATATTTCTTATAGAAATATTTCAAAAGCTTGATATGGGCAGAAAGGGTTTTGAGGGGTTTTGCCCATGATTTTGAACATGACCATGTGTTGAAACTCATATATATATGGAAAATATATGTCCACTGAGTTTGCCTAAAGTTTCTCAAATATTGTTAAAGCATTTAAATAATTTTTTCCTATGAAAAACCTTTTCTGGCTTTAAGAAAAAGCCTTTAAATAAAATAGCAAAATAATCTTTAAAATTAATATTTGGTGGTTTTGGGAAGTCATATATATAGTAGGTTCCAAATAAAGTCTCTGGAGACAAAGGATCCGCCCAATTTGAGGACTTGTAGTACAAACCTCAATTCAGGGGCTTTTGAAAACCTAATTTTAATAAATCCTTTTTGGCCAAAGTAATATTTGATAAAAATATTTTTGGGTACTATTCACATGGCATGATCATTGGGCAAGAATTTTGGATCAAGGAAAAATGAACATGGAGAGTAGTAGAACCTAAGAGTGCCAAACACATACAACCAAGCAAGCAAGCATCAAACAAATCAAACAAGCACATGCACTCAAAAAGTTTTAATTGGTTCCAAATTTTATAAATCCAAGCATAGCAAAGTGATACAAACACAGGGTGTGACAGACCTACCCCCCTTACAAGAATCTCGTCCCCGAGATTCCTAGGCTAAGCGCTAAAAAGACAAGGGAACTCAGATCTAAGATAGTCTTCACGCTCCCAGGTTGCTTCTGCTTCAGTGTGGTTGCTCCATTGGACCTTGAAGTACTTGATGGTACGACTTCGGGTGCAACGTTCAGCTTCATCCAAAATGCGAACTGGCCTCTCACGATAAGTGAGGTCTGGCTAAAGGTCGATGGCTTGATGATCGATGTCCTTGTAGAGGTCGGGGCGGTCGGGAACTTGAAGACACTTTCGGAGTTGTGACACGTGGAACACATTGTGCACGTCTGATAGCTCGGAAGGTAGTTCTAGCTGGTAAGCAACTTCTCCTCGTCTGTCAGTGATCTTGAAGGGGCCGATGTATCTTGGTGCAAGCTTCCCCTTGACGTGGAAACGCTTGGTTCCTTTGAGAGGCGTGACTCGAAGATAAACGTGGTCTCCAACATGGAAACTCATGTCTCGACGGTGGGAATCAGCGTAGCTCTTTTGTCTGGTCTTGGCGGTCTTGAGACGCTCTCGGACGAGTTGACCTTGCTCTTCTGCTTCGCGGAGGATGTTTGGGCCAAAGACTAGTCCTTCTCCGGTTTCCGACCAATTGAGGGGAGTGCGGCACTTGCATCCATACAATACCTCAAATGGTGCCATCTGAAGACTCGACTGGTAGCTGTTGTTGTAGGAGAACTCGGGGAATGGTAAGCAATCTTTCCACTTGGCTCCATACGCCAATACACAAGCACGGAGCATGTCCTCGAGTATCTGGTTTACTCGTTCCGTCTGTCCTCCAATCTGGGGGTAAAAAGCAGTGCCGAAGGAGAGCTTGGTTCCCAAGGCTTCTTGGAATCTATTCCAGAATCTCGAGGTAAACTGGGTACCTCGGTCTGACACGATCTCCTTAGGAATTCCGTGGAGGCTCACGATCTGGTTGATGTAGAGGTTAGCCAGTTGGTTCCCATTATAGGTTGTCTTGACGGGAATGAAGTGGGCTACCTTGGTCAGGTGATCGGCAATGACCCAGATAGAATCTTGTCTCTTGTTTGACCTTGGTAATCCGGTGATGAAGTCCATCCCGATTTTGTCCCACTTCCATTCAGGCACTTTGAGAGGTTGCAATAGTCCAGCGGGTCGCTGATGCTCAGCTTTGACTCTCTGGCATATGTCACACTTAGCAACAAAGGTGCCTATCTCCCGTTTCATGCCATGCCACCAGAATCTTGTCTTGAGGTCTTGGTACATCTTGGTTCCTCCAGGATGGATGGAATATGGAGTGTCATGAGCTTCTTGCAAGATCAAGTTCTTGAGCTCTTCTTTGTTGGGTACACAGATGCGATTCCCAAACCATACAACTCCTTGTTCATCCACTGAGAATCCTGGGGCCTTGCCTGCCTTGATCTTCCTCTTGATGCCTTCAATGCTCTCGTGTCCCTTCTGGGCTTCCTTAATATCATCCATCAAGGTAGGCTTTGCTTCGAGGTTGGCTAGGAATCCAGGTGCAACTAGTTCCAAGCCGAAGCTTTCAAGTTCTTCATACAGGGCGGGTAGCCTTTCCTTAATCATAGCATTCAAGGAACAAGCCTTTCTGCTTAAGGCATCAGCTACCACGTTAGCCTTTCCAGGGTGGTATTGAACACTGAGGTCATAGTCCTTGATCAACTCCAACAATCTTCGCTGCCTCATGTTCAATTCCTTCTGAATGAAAATATACTTCAAACTCTTATGGTCTGTGTATATCTCACATCGCTTCCCAGAAGGTAATTTCACCATGTCATCAAGGCATGAACTACGGCTGCCAACTCAAGGTCGTGAGTAGCGTAGTTCTTTTCGTGAGGACGTAGCTGTCTGGATAGATATGCTACGACTCTGCCTTCTTGCATCAGAACACCTCCAAGCCCGGTTCTCGTTGCATCACAATATTTCACAAACTCCTTGTGAATATCGGGGGTGGCCAAAACTGGGGCTGTGGTCAATCTCTTCTTGAGCTCTTGGAAGCTTTCTTCACACTTTGGCGTCCATTCGAACTTCTTGTCTTTCTTCAATAGCTGAGTCATGGGTCGGGCAATGCTCGAAAATCCTTCGACGAACTTGCAGTAATATCCCGCGAGTCCGAGGAAGCTTCTAACTTCCTTCACATTGGTTGGGGATTGCCATTCAGTCACGGCTTCAATCTTGGCAGGATCCACTGACAATCCTTCTGCAGTCAACACATGACCCAAGAATCCAACTTCATGCAGCCAGAATTCACACTTGCTGAATTTGGCATAAAGCTGGTGCTCTCGAAGCTTGTCTAAGACCAATCTCAAGTGTTGCTCATGCTCTTCTTCCGACTTGGAGAAGACGAGTATGTCATCAATGAAGACGACAACAAACTTGTCCAAGTACTCCATGAAGACTTTGTTCATGAGGTACATGAAGTAGGTTGGCGCATTGGTTAACCCAAATGACATGACCGTGTATTCATACATGCCATACCAGGTTACAAACGCCGTCTTCGGAATGTCTTGGGGCCCGATCTTCAACTGGTAGTACCCTGACCTGAGGTCGATCTTGGAAAACACCTTCGCTCCATTCAGCTGATCGAACAGGTCTTCAATCTTAGGAAGTGGGTACTTGTTCTTTATTGTGACTTCATTGAGAGAACGGTAATCGACACAGAGTCGGATAGTTCCATCCCTCTTTGACACAAATAGAACAGGTGATCCCCAAGGAGAGGCACTAGGGCGAATGAATCCTTTTCTGAGCTGTTTTGCCAGTTGCTTCTTCAATTCCACCAACTCTTCGGATCCCATCCTATGAGGCTTCTTATAGATAGGTCCTGCTCTGGGCATTAGCTCAATGATGAACTCAATGTCGCGGTCAGGAGGCATTCCGGGCAGCTCATCAGGAAATACATCCGGGTATTCACATACCACTGGCACTTGATCCAACTCAATTCCCGACAGACAATTAACCTGAGGGGTTTGAGTGGGGGCAGGGTTGGCAACATACTTGACTTCCACTCCTTGGCTATTGGTTATGGTAACAATCCTCTTGGCACAGTCTAACAAGCCTTGGTGCTTGGTTAACCAGTCCATGCCTAGGATCACATCCAAGCCTTCCGACTTCAGGATGATAAGGTCTGCTAGGAAGTCTACCCCGTTGATGTTAATCTCAACTCCTTTACAACCTATCCCGGACTTCATAACTGATCCCGTGGTTTGTATCAACATACGACTACCCAGGGGTGTAGGCTTCATACCACTCTCTAGTGCAAACTTTTGAGTGACAAAAGAATGCGAAGCTCCACAATCAAACAGTACGGTTGCTGGGGTTGAGTTGATGAGGAACGTACCCAGTATGATGTCCGGATCTTCCTGGGCTTCCTCAGCGGTGATGTGATTCACACGACCCTTGCCATTGTTGGGCTGGTTGCGGGGAATTGTGTTCCTTGGTGGCGCTCCACGGCCTTGACCTTGATTTGGCGCATTGGGGCGCGGTGCATCTGGCTTCTTGTTGGGGCACTGCCTAGAGATGTGTCCTGGCTGACCACACCCAAAGCAAGTGACTTGTCCAGGGTGGTTGTTGTTGTTGGGGGTGTTATAAGCTGGCCTGGGATTGGCATACTGCTGAGGCTGGTAGCTCGGACGAGGTGCAGGGGGTCTAGCCTGCTACGGCTGGTAGGTTGGCTTGGTTGGGGCTGGCTGCCAGGGGCGAGGCTTCTGGTTGCTGGAACTACCCTTGCTGATCATCTTGCGCTTGAGAGTGTCGTCTATGGCACGATGCTTGTCTTCAAGCATGAGGGCCTTGTTCACCAGGTCGAAGAAGGTCCGACAGTCGCAGACGATGAGCTGATACTGCAGGGTCTGCTGGAGTCCTTCCATGAAGCGTTCCATCTTAGCAGCCTCCGTGTTGACATCTTGAGGTGCATACCTTGACAGCAGGTTGAACTTTTGCATGTACTCCTTGACAGAGCCACTTCCTTGCTTCAGTGCTCGGAACTCTCTCTTCTTGATAGCGATGATCCCAGAAGGAATGTGGGCGGTGCGGAATCCTTCTTTGAAGTTATCCCAGGTGATCACACGATCGCCTTGCATGACCTTGAATCCATCCCACCAAGCTCTAGCGGTACCTCTGAGGCAGTGAGAGGCATACAACACCTTCTCACGATCCTCATTGCAATTGACCAGTGCAAGGAGGTCCTCGATGGTGCGGATCCAGTCATCGGCATCCAGTGGTTCAACAGTCTTGGTGAAGGTTGGGGGCGAATTCGTCATGAACTCAGACAGAGTGGAACGGCCATTGCCGTTCCTGCCTTGCTGCTGGTTGTTCACAAGGACTTGGGCCATCTGCTAGATAGCAGCAGTGTTGGCTTGGCGTTCCTCTCGGAGAACTTGGAGAAACTGAGCTATGCTCATGTTCTCCGGTGGAGGTGGTGGCGGGGGAATGTCGCCTTGTGGCTGCTCCTGGTGTCCTCCAGCCTGAGCAGTCCCACCCGCTCCCTGTTGCTGGCTGGAGTTGCCGGCTTCAGGGTTGGTGAAGAAACTGTTGCGGGTTGCAGTCACCATCCTGTTTGGAGCAGCCAAGTCAAATAACTGGGATAGACGAGAGGAAAAACAATGATGGAGAAAGCGCGCCTAAGGGGGTTGGTATAGTGCAAGTGTGGTAAAAGAAAGGTCGAAAGACCAATACTTATATTAAGATAAGATAGACGATGGAGCCGCTTACAGGTTGCCTAAGGCAAAAGCGTGACTTGCATCGGAACACAAACAACAAAAGCAAACAACAAGCACACATGGTTTCATATGAAACATTACAAGGACTCGACTTCGCATAAGGGGTACATGACTGATCCTACCCTAGGGGTTCTCGGACTCAGGTGGTGGAGTGCTCTGCTTCCTGCCCAAGAGGGAGGAAGACTTGGTTGCTTGCTACGACTCCTTCTGGCATGATGCCCATGTTCGCCATGCCCGACATGCGATGAAAATCCAGAGGTTGATATTCGTCCTTGGTTCAAGATGTCAGTGGTTTGGCGGAGTAGCTCTCGAATGTGGTGAAATTCCTGGCGGAGCTTCACGGACTCCTTAATCAGGTTGTGGACTAGACTATCGGCGGAGAGGCTGAAGTAGGTCTGAAATCTGAGGGGCACGCCATCCTCCTTGGATGGAACCAGTGTCTGACTTTCGCCGAAGTCGTCCTTTCTGATGGGTAGGTAACGAGTAGCGGGCTCGTCGGCCATCTCTGGAATGATGCCTCGAAGGTGGATGAGTGCCTTCCGTGCCGCTGTCTCGACTGCGAGTGCCAGGGTCTCCATCTGTGGTCCTTCAAAGAACCAACTGGTCGGGGAGTCATTTGCCTTCACGACCACGTCAACGTGGTACTCCTTCATGACGGCATCGACCCAGTGCTCGTGGTAGAGGAAAACTGGTGATCGGCGATACCGACACTTCTCCAGGCTATCCTCAAGGAGTAGGGGAAAGCCAGATGCTAGGTGGACTTCGGGTACGACGGCCATCTACAAAGGTTTGAAGGGAGGAGAGTCAGTAGAGTGCTGTGTGAAGAATAGAAGAGGTAATAAGTGCAAAAACTCCTAAGTATAGGTGCTAGGTGTAGTTTTGAAAACGGTCTCATCCTAACTAACGTCCATGCTAACTAAGGGCTTCCTACAGTCAGTATGGCTCTAATACCAGCTCTGTGGGGACCCCGACTCATAAGTCATGATCACCGAATGCACGTGTACAGTGATCCCAGAGATCAATGCTCACTGAACACACAGAAGCTGAATAACAAGAGTCTTACATCCACATTTAGCGTCTTACACAAATAAAGACCATGAAGGTCAAGTCTTAGATAGGGCCGCAAGGGCCAAACACTTAAACATAACAAGCAGCGGAAATCTTGATCGGAAGCGTGAACCCATGCCATCTGCCTTAAACCTACACGCATTCTGACTGGGAAGCGTCCTAGTTCGCATGTTCGTCACCAACGAACTCTTCGCCATATTCCTGCTCTTCCATGCCTGGCCAATTAAATAACTAGTGGCAAGCCAATGAGTACTTTGAATGTACTCGCAAGCAACCCAAGTTTTGGAACAAGGTACAACAATGCATGATATAGCACTAAGTAGGTAAGTTTTTGCAGAAAGCTAATTTTAAGTGCAATGATATGATCAAGTAACTTGAATAAGCATGCATCAGCTGTTGACAGGTATTCATGTGAACAAGTCTCATTTATCATCATAAGCAGGGGTTGAACATTTCATGTTCATCAACATGCCAAGTCATCGGACTTAGCTCAAGTATCATCCTCGTCACCAACACACACACACACACCAAAATTAAGAAACCTTGGACGTAGCACAAGAGCAGTCATCCAACTGTCCTTGACTGTGGACACGGCTATTCGAATAGTTTTACACTCTGCAGAGGTTGCACACTTTACCCACAAGACTCGGGAAACTTCCGTGTCAAGCCACGACTCGTGATATTGTCCATACCCGAGGTAAGTACCCGAACATTGTCTTTCCCCTGACGATACTAAACAAAGAGTCCACTCGATTGGTACCCAACCCACATGATGTACATCATAAGTAACATCCATGCAGGGACCAACGGTGTGCCCGGTGCCTGTGAAGACAACGCATGATCGTCCTTACCGGCACGACCCCGTATCGAGAGTGACCACGTCACTCCCGCCACTAGTAATGCGGGCTCTATGCTAGTACCCACCAAAGTAATCAACAAAGCCCCGTCCCATAAGGGGTATCATGGTTGTACATGTAAGGTTGGAATAACGGTCGCAACTTACACCAATCCGTTTTCGAAAACCACACACACTCACTTGCTCCGGTTCACCACTTCTTTATCAAGTGGCTACCTAGCTCATCATCATCTCCCTCGGGCATTAGTGGCACCCGACGGGGTTTTCGAAAAGTCTTTGAAATCATTTTGTTTCCATCACCATGCATGTTCCCATCCCACTTGCGTAGCAACTACTAGCAACCTATCTACTCCCACCCGCACAACCCTCATAAGGAGGTAGGGTCATGCACGATGCAAGTATCAACAAGAAAGTATCGGAGGCATCGCACTGAAGGGGATACCACATCACCATGATCATCATCGGAACATAAGGTGCTATATGACATGCATGAAACGTTTCTTAACATGGTCAAAGGGCTGCTTGCCTGGCTCAACAAAGTCTCCGGGGTCTTTGAAGTCGTCGGGTCCAACTCCTTCGTCAACAGCGCAATCTAACGTCGCGATAAATAACGATAATAATAAGCATCACAACAAAAACATGGCACAAAAGCCACTTCAAAAATGTTACTCTATTATGATAAATACTAAAAGCAATAATAAAAATATATTCCTAAGTTTTGGGGTAAAAAGGATTTTCAAAACTATTTTTAACAGTGGCTAAAAATGCCAAAAAGGGGTTTTAAAATAAAACAGTACATAAAAGGTTTTCAAATATTTTTACAAATGGCACTATAAAATACTACAGATTATTACATGAATTATGGTGGGAAAATATTTGGCATTGGGATTTTATTTATTTCTGTGGGATTTTTGGAAAACTGGAAGAAAAAAGAAAAAGAAAAAGGCCTCAGAGTCAACTGGGCCAAAACAAACCCAGTTGGGCCGGCCTGAGAACGAGCCAGGTCTGGGCGAGCTAGGGCGCGTGCGCCGTCTGGGTTCAAACCCGACAGGCGGGCCCCTGGCGCCAGTCTCACAGAGGGGGAGAGAGAGAGGAGAGGATGACAGGTGGGGGCCACCTGTCATCTTCTTCCTCTCGACAGGGAGCAGGCGGCGCTCACCGGCGGCGAAGGCGGGCACGGCGAGGGGAGCTGAGGGCAGGAACGGACTTTACGTCGAGCCACCGTTCCTCTGGAGGTGGAGGGGATGCCGGAGACGCACTGGTTCGCCGGCGACGAGAAAACACGGCGGAGCCGATTCGGGAGGAGGTTGCCGGCGTTGTTCCTCAGCTGAAAATGGACGGGGAGGAAGGGGACAAGGGTCAGGGGGACCCTACGGACCTAGAGAGAGGGAGAGGAGGACTAGACCAGACCGGTAACCCAAGATCGACGGAGCCCCGACGCGGCGGCACCTCGGTCGATCTCGAGCACTGGTGCTCGGGGAGTCCAAATGGGGGCTTGCGGGGGACGATTGAGAGTGGGAGAGGGCCGGAGGAGGAGAGAGGGGGGCTCGGGGAGCCTTTTTATAGCCGGGACGTGAGTCCATCGCGGACCTGTGCGCCGGCGAGGTCGGGCTGGTCACTAGAGGAGGAGGGAGCACACGGGGCTTGCCTGGGGGTGTTTCTGGGGTCGGTCCACGGGCGAGGGAAGCAAATGAGAGAGAGGGGGAGCTCGTGCGTGTGAGCTTGCTCACTGGCCGAGCCGGGCGGCGCTCGGCACACGCGGGAGGAGGGAGAAGGAGGAGGAGAGAGAAGAGGGACAGGGGCGCCGCGTGTCCCAGACGTCGAGGCCGACCAACGGGCGAGAGGGAGGGGCTCGAGGTGGTCGGGGCAAGCGATTGGGCGGCGGCTACAGTGCGGTCGGGCACTGTAGCGTGCTCTGGAGCGCCCGTTTGGCATGCCATGGCATGCCAGCGGCGTTTTGCTCACAGCCACTAGTGTCTGGGGAGTCTAGAGGGATAAAAATAGTCCCTCGGAGGCATTGGATTCTCTGGAAGGCCTAAGGGAGAGGAGAGAGGTTGAAGGAAAGAGAGAAAGGGGCTGTCCAGAGAAGAAAATGGAGGTTCCACCCCCTGCAATGATTGATTCTTGACCAAGGAAAATTACTGGAGGTGAAGTGTAAAGCTAGTAAGCTGTGGTAAAAATTTGAACTCAAGGAGAACAGTAGAAGGGGGTCAAACAAAGGTTTTACCATTCTGGCAGAAGGTGTTTGATGGTGATTAGGGCAAGCAAATGGGCTTTGCTTGCCATAAGATTTGACAGGGTCAAATGGTGGTTAGAATTAGGGTTGATCACCAAGTTTGAGCTTGGTTGAAGAAAGTTCACAATGTAACTTTGTAAAACCCTAGAAATTAACAGAATCAGATTTCTGTAGATCTAGGCATGCATTTCACTTCCCACAAATCCACGACTTGGTGTAGTATCATTATTTGGGGTTTAGATCATGCCCACAAAGTTTGGGGTCAAGGGAAGAAACTTCACAATGTAAAGTTGCTCAAATTTGGTTCTAGATAGGAATGGTTTTGGAATATTTTGGTGAAGAAAAACAATTGGGATTGAGATGAAACTTTGTAAGATCATCACATATGTCATGTGTGACTTGCTAGAATTTTCCTGGAATTTATTGAGAATATTTCTTATAGAAATATTTCAAAAGCTTGATTTGGGCAGAAAGGGTTTTGAGGGATTTTGCCCATGATTTTGAACATGACCATGTCTTGAAACTCATATATATGGAAAATATATGTCCACTGAGTTTCCCTAAATTTTCTCAAATATTTTTAGAGCATTTAAATAATTTGTTCCTATGAAAAACCATTTCTGGCTTTAAGAAAAAGCCTTTAAATAAAATAGCAAAATAATCTTTAAAATTAATATTTGGTGGTTTTGGGAAGTCATATATATAGTAGATTCGAAATAAAGTCTTTGGGGAAAAAGGATCCACCCAATTTGAGGACTTGTAGTACAAACCTCAATTCAGGGGCTTTTGAAAACCTAATTTGAATAAATCCTTTTTGGCCAAAATAATATTTGATAAAAATATTTTTGGGTACTATTCACATGGCATGATCATTGGGCAAGAATTTTGGATCGAGGAAAAATGAACATGGAGAGGAGTAGAACCTAAGAGTGCCAAACACATACAACCAAGCAAGCAAGCATCAAACAAATCAAACAAGCACATGCACTCAAAAAGTTTTAATTGGTTCCAAATTTTGTAAATCCAAGCATAGCAAAGTGATACAAACACAGGGTGTGATAGTGGCGAGCGAGGGTGCATCCCTGGCAAGCTATTACCACCGCTAGGCTGGCTGTTGCTTAGTGTCTTGACACGCCTCTGGACGGGTGTCAAACGGATGTAATCTGTCTTCCGGTGTGTCGCCACGTGCTTAGCGAGAGCAACTTAGCCACCTGAGGGCTCGACACCGCATCGATAACTGACTGGTGTTGCGATGTGGTGGAGCGGTGGCTGATCGGCTCGTGCCTGCCGTGGGATGGCTTGCCGGGTCTCCTGGAAAATGTGTGCGCCTCGGTCCCCGGCAGGCACCGGGGACGTGGTTGGCGCGGCTTGGGCCTGTCTTGGGCTGTTGCATTGATCTTGCCAGCGTAGCTAGCCAGCATGGGCTGCTCTTGCCGGGGTCTTGGATGTTGGCATCATCTTCTTGATGCGCTCCTTGATCTTACATAGAGCGGCTTCTTCGTCTTGGTTTAGTGCCTTGAACGGGTTTCGCTACTACTGCCTGTGCATAAGTCAGGGGCACTGGGTACCCCATTCCTACTGCACCGACAGCTCTCCACCGTCTCTTTCCCCTCTCCCACCCCCCAAATCTGTCCTTCTTCTCCCCACTGTCCCCGCCTCCACAAAATCCTCAACATTAGACATGTCATCTGCGCGGAGGACCCCGCTATGGAGGAGCGCGCGGTTGAGGCAGGTACGCGCTGCTGAGGGTCCGGAGGCCTTGGCGGCGGTATGCGCTGCTGAGGGTCCGGAGGCCTTGGCGGCGGTACGCACTGCTGAGGGTCCGGAGGCCTTGGCGGCAATAGCGGAAGAGATGAAGGTTACATCAGATCGGTTGCGGGCAAGCGCAGTTCTGTATGCGGAACGCGCGGCTGTGGCCTTCGAAAGGGCATCATCCGCCGACCAGTTCGCCGTTGCCTTGCCAGCTCGCGTGGATTTGGCCTTGATAAGGGCAGCAGCCTCCTTACTGCAGTCTCCTATCGCTCTAGCACAGCGCACAGCTCTTGACTATGTTGTTTACGACTGCTTTGAATATCTCCGTCGTAAGTGGGCCGTACGCAGGCATTTGGCCGTGGACGGGATTTTCCATGAAACCGGAGCTACCATGACGGGGTATGAGCAGAGGAAAGTCCGGGCCTATGAAGCGTTCAAGAATATGGTCATCGCCGACCCGAAAGCGGATCCTACTTCCATAGAGAGGATGTTGCATGAGTGCAGAAGCTATTTCTACATTGGCGAACCAACAGGCCAGCCCCACAACAACGACGACGAGTAGCTGTTTGCATTTTGCTGTTTTCTGAACCTTGCTGATATGTAATGTCGCTATTATGTTCTTTAGTCGATTATGTAGGAGTGCGAACGATAATTTGTGCTATCACTTTCTGAATCAGGTGCTTATTACCACGAATCATTTGTGTTATTTTTTGTCTTTCCACACAATTTAGATTACTGACCTGTTTGCTGGGCATCACACACATCTTGTTACACCCAATTGTTTGTGTTAGTTTGGCTCGCACATTTCATCCGAGCGCACGGTATGCCGTCTGTTGCACACATCTTGATATGTGCAACCGTTTGTGTAGGCAGCATAGATGTTGTGCAGACAGAGCAAATCACAGTACACACGGACAAAACTACGAAACCCATTGGTGATGATTTAATCAATTGCTGACAAATTGTATACCAGCAACCGTTTGCCCACAACACAAATAGATTATTAACACCAATCGTTTGTGTTATTTCTTGTGTCCGCACACGATTGTGATTACTGACCTGTTTGCCCTCTATCGCACACATCTCGTTATGCTAAATCGTTTGTGTTTTCCTTTATCATCGCACGCAAATTATGTAGTGAACTGTGTGCCCTATATCACACACATCTTGTTATACTGAATCGTTTGTGTTCTGCTATATTATCACCCACAGTTTGTAGTGATGAAATGTGTGCCCACTATCGCACACATCTGGATCTGTGTAACCGTTTTTGTTATCTTCGCTAATCACAAACGGTTCATAAGAACAAACTGTCTGCCGTAGATCGCACACGCAACTACTTTCTGAATCATATTTGATGGATCCGCCTTCGCACACAGTTCGTGCCATTAGCGACGGAGCTTGAACTATACCATTTGCGATTCATGCATCGCACACAGTTTCATCGAAGGGTCTCTGATTGATGTGTCGCATTAGCAGCATCCTGCAGTAGTGCATTGCTCTATTTGTTATGAACTTAATACCTAGAGAGGCAGGCATATAAGCGCTCTCGATGTGGAGTAATAGTAGTGGATGCAAAATCATTTCGGTCTACTTGTTTATGGACGTGATGCCTATATACATGATCATTTCTGTGATTAACAAGTCAAAACTATGCGCAATTCTGTCAATTGCCCAACAGTAATTTGTCTACCTACCGTATGCTATTTTCAAGAGAGAAGCCTCTAGTGAACACTATGGCCCCCGGATCTACTTAAACACAAATACAAAAACTCCAATATTACCTTGCTACATATTATTTACTTTTGTTTTATTTTTCTTTCATATTATATATTTTATCAAGATTTAATCCTTGCAAGTAATGAGTTCAAGGGGCTTGACAACCCTCTTGCCCGCGTTGGGTGCAAGTGTTTGGTTTTGTGTGTATAGGTGTTGTTGAAAGGAATTTGCTTGGTTCTCCTATTGGTTCGCTAACCTTGGTTCTCACTGAGGGAAATACTTATCTCTACCGTACTGCATCTGCTCTCCTCTTCGAGGAAAATCCCAACGTAGTGCACAAGTAGCAGGAAGAATTTCTGGCGCCGTTGCCGAGGAGACATCATCAAAATCGTGTCAGGTCCCTACACATAAATTATCTTTAACTTGTTCTAATTTTTATTTGCCGTTATATTTTAATTTATATAAAAATCAAAAATACAAAAATATTTCTTTTTTTCTTGTTTGCTTAGTTATCAAGTTTACTTGTTAGTTTACTCGTTTGTTTGCTAGTTTCCTTGCTTTGTCACTATGTCTTAGGATAAATTGTATGCCACTACTTATTACAAACGTTTAGCTGAAATAGAAATTTCTATGAAAAATTTCATGTTCACACAGCATGAACACAATAAAAAATTTGCTGAAGAAATAAGGAAATTAAGATCAACGGATTATGCTGCTTATGATGAGAATCTTAGAAAAAGGTTTCGCCCAATGTTTTAGTTGATAAAATTTCCGAACACAACGATCAATTTTCATGCCAAATCTTGGATTGGATCTTGTACTTGAGAGAGAATTAAGGAAGTATCTTTATCAAAACTTATACAATGAGGAATTTGCTATTACTTATGAAAAGCCTAAGGAGGAGCCTCCTCCTCCTCCTGAAATGGATCTCGCGGATCCTTTCGTTGTGAAATCCAGTCCCTTCAATTATTTTTGCTTACCTATTAGAAAACTTGCTGCTGAAAGAAGGGAATATGATTTTAGTAAGATGTGTCGTTCTTATGATTATTACAACCATTGATAATATGCATTATGCCTAGCTAGGGGCATAAAACATTAGCGCTTGTTGGGAGGGAACACAATAGTTATCTTTAATTTTTTGTTTTACTTTCTGTTTTGGTGTGTTGACATGATTATTGCTACTGTAATGATTGTGCTTATATGTTTAAATTAGTGTTTATGCCAAGTAAAGCCTTTGGGATGATTTGGAAGATAGTAGAATTGACACGGTGCAAAAACAGAAACTTTTGCGTCTATTACAGAATTTTTCTGATTTTACTAGAACGTCTTTTTATCTGAATTTTTTACAAAATATTGGTATACAAATTGCCCAGTTTTTCCTAATGTTTCTGAATTTTTGGAGTTAACAAAGTATGGTTTTGCTACGGATCTTTATATATTGTTCTGTTTTAGACAGATTCTATTTCTTGCTTGCATAGTTTGCTTGTTTTGATGATGCTATGGATTGTATCGGGGGGGGGGGGGGTATAAGCCATGGAGAAGTTTGAATACAATACCTATTGTGCAATAATGAAATATGAATCAATTTATAACAGGTCCTAAAGTATTTGATATGTTGATTATACTAACGGATCTCACGAGGTTTTGTTGAGTTTTGTGTGCTGAAGTTTTCAAGTTTTAAGTGAGAGAACAATGGATGAAGGAATAAGGAGCGGCAAGACCCTAAGCTTGGGGATGCCCAAGGCACCCCAAGATAATATTCAAGGAAGACCCAAGCGTCTAAACTTGGGGATGCCCCGGTTGGAGCTATATTTTTATTCATCACATGATATGTTTTTTGCATGGAGCGTCGTCTGTTATATTTTGTTTTTCCTTTAGTGTGACACAATCATGGTTTGCTTGACACACATATTTGAGAGAGACACGCGGTCATCATAATTTGTTAGAATACTCTATATGCTTCCATTATATCTTTCGAGCTAGGCAGTTGCTCTAGTGCTTCACTTATATCTTTTAGAGCACGACAGCGTCCAATTTTTTTAGAAATGTTTGAACTCATGCTTCACTTAAATATTTTTGAGAGTATAATGAGAAATAGGAATGGTACATGGCACGAGTTATAAGACTAGTCCAAAAAGGATATGTATTCAAGGGGGAATTGTCGGTGTACACAAACAGGGGTGTTTATTTCCCCCTGACTTGTGCACGGATGATAAGCCTCCGAACCGATGGCCTAAGCCTGCCGGGGAAAAACTGCTACCCCGCCAAAACCAGTCTAAACCAGAGAAGCCGCTTTACAGGAGATCAAGGAGCGCATCAAGAAGACGAAACCAGCATTCACGACCAAGACTCTGGCAGAAGCAACCCTCGATGGCTAAGTAACGCCGGCAAGATCGATGCAACGGCCCGGAACGGGCCCAAACCGTGCCAACCCCATCCCCGGCGCCTGCCGGGGACCAAGGCGCGCACATCTTCAGGAAGACCCAGCAAGCCATCCCCCAGCAACCGCGAGCCGATCGGCCACCGCTGCACCGCATTGCAACGCCAGTCATTTGTCGATGCGGTGTCGAGCCCTCGGGTGGCAAAGTGGCTCTCGCTAAGTACGTGGCGGCTCGCTGGAAGACAGATTATGCTCATTTGACACCCGTCTAGAGGCGTGTCAAGACATTGGGAAATAGTTAGCTAAAGCGGTGGTAAGAGCCTGCCGGAGATGCATCCCCGCACGGCACCTAGGCTAGCATTTATGGCATTTTGTCCTAAGTGCCAGAGTTAGGTATGATAGAACTGTTAGCTATCTAATCGCTAGATAATGTCTGTTTTGCCACTATGGCTGCCCCTTGAGCTATAAAAGGAGGCCCAAGGCAACCTAGCTAAAGATTTGGACCTTTGGACACTTGTACTAGCGTAGCAGCTCTCCCGAAGGCAACCTTGCCGGTTTTGAGTGTTGCGTGTGCTTCATGTTCCCCCGATCAATCCACCAAAGCAGGAGTAGGGTTTTACGCTTCTCAGCGGCCCGAACCTGGGTAAAACACCAGCATCTCGTCCTCGCGCTGCCTCACCACCTCCGCTCTTTGTGCAACGTGACCTCACCCCCGCCGAACCACAAAGGGGCCTCGTGGCCTCATAGGTGATCGTGTGCATCGTGACCCGATAGATTTGATAAAAACTTTCATGTAGCACACTAAATAAGAAACATGACTTGATTATATTGATGTAGTAATATGAAAGGACATGTGTACGTGATTGTTGGTTAGTAGAGATATCGGTAATTAAAGCTTGTTTTTTGTTATTCATCTAAGTATTAACATGGCATGGTGATGATGTGTGAGCTTTTATGTCTGAAATTAAATCCTATCGTGTTGTTTGAATCCGGGGCGCGTGATGGTTAACTCCTCTCAACCTCCTCCATAGGGGTATGCGGTAGTACTTTGCTTCGAGAGAGATAATAGGCTTTGCAATAAGTATATGAGTTCTTTATGACTAATGTGAATCCATGGATATACACACTCTCACCTTTCCGTATTTACTAGCCTCTTCGGTACCGTGCATTACCCATTCTCACATCAAGGTCGGTGCAACCTTTGCCGGTGCATCCAAACCCCGTGATAGGATACGCTCTATCACACATAAGCCACCTTATATCTTCCTCAAAACAGCCACCATACCTACCTATCATGTCATTTTCGTAACCATTCCAAGATATATTTCCATGCAACTTCCACCGTTCCGTCACATGACTTATGTGTTCTGTTGGAAATATGCCCTAGAGGCAATAATAAATTGGTTATTATCATATTTCCCTGTTCATGATAAACGTCTATTATCCATGCTAGAATTGTATTGATTGGAAACTAGGATACATGTGTCGGTTACCCTTGAAGAAATCACTTCTACGGCACGCCATTTATCATCATGGAAGTGGATACTTCCGTGCTGATAATTTGAGTATATTCATGGAGCACTTCTACGACAACACATGTATGACTATCTTCATTCTGTCATAAAATCGTCACAAATGTACATACGTGACAGAAAACATGACCTGCTGTGACAAACACATATCATTACGGAAGTGGTTTATTTTGTAGTCCTAAGGGTTCTACATAAATCTCCGGTCCAATGTAAAGGTTAGGAGCTGTAGGACTTTACAGTCACCTTGAATTACCTCCACAACCTAGACCTATACAAAGACAACGATATACTTCATGGCCAAAAAGGCACAAATGCTGAGTGGGGCCCCCTACACCATATTCATGAAGTTACTAAACTAAGCATTCAACAGAGGATCTTTAAATCCACAATAACGTTTCAGATCCTACACATACCAAGGTTCATCCATATCCCCGAGAACTAGGGGTCTGCTCACGTTTGGGAACAACAAACATCATGGCAATGGCAATGGAATACATGGATGAATGATTCAAATGATACACCAAAGGATCCATTAGGGTTCTTGATGTTGCAGATGATAAGGATGTGGGTGATGATGATGAAGACGGTGGTGATGAAGATGATGGTGACGATGATGATGGTAATGATGTTGTCCTCCTCTTAGAGGTGAGAAGATTCACCTTCTTCTTCTGGTTGATCCATCCTATGGACGGGCCCCGGAGGCTAGGGTTCTACCTTCTGGATGAGTTTCTGGTGTCTGTGGGCGTTCTATTTACGATCTGCTTCGACGGGGTGAAAATAGTCGATCTGGCGGTGACAGCGACGCGCCATACGACCTCTCATACGAGCGCTGGCAGTCGTATGGAACACCGTCATTCGCTCTGGAAGTGCGACGACGCCTTTTCCTTTGGCATTATTACTTGATTTGTTTATGTAAAGTGATTATCACCTTATACATGCTTCCACTACCATTTCTGAGAATTTTCTCCATTAAATGATAATTGCTCCAAAATACATCACCTGAGGGATTATCAACAAAAAGAAGTGCGCGAACACGGTAAAATTCCGCAAAGCCTACCTTGTAGGCGTAAAATACGTGGCAAAATTATCACATAAACTGGACTCATTAGCTCCCACAAGCTTAAGTCTTGCTCGTCCCCGAGCAAGTACCATGGCTTGTAAAGAACAAGGTCAACCGTGTGTTTATGAGATTCAAATATCAAAAAGGTATGAGTCCATCACTCCTAAGAGGAACGTTTTATGATAAAGAGACTGGAGATATGCCCTAGAGGCAATCATGTGTGATGATATTTCCTATGTGTTTATGAATAAAGATAGTTCTTGGACATTATCAATGATGTGTAATAACAAGTACGTGACTTGTTTGTGAGACTATGCATTGTATGATGACTGTCCTAAATGGTCCCTAGTCGTAAAGGCTGTGTGGACGCTCAACTAGTTAGACTAGCATATGACACGGTGGATGGTCCGGTCTCACTGGCCATGTAGCATTGGATGCTAACCGGATAATATGGACTCAGAAAGATCTTGTCGGATTCGACGTATAAGGTCTGAGTTGGACAGACCCAACTATGAGACGCAGCGATAGGTCATCTGTGAGTCTCTAGTATAACATACGTTCTATGTCCTAAGACCTGAGCTGACGCATGTACTCGGGATGGTGATAGACCTACTTTGGGCCAACCAAATGCTACTCCGTAATTGGGTAGTTATAAAGGTGGGTTTCGGGCTTGTCCTGACCCATGCCGCGAGACATGGTTGAGCAAGATGGGATTTGCCCCTCCGATCAGGAGAGATATACTCTGGGCCCCGCGGGTGATCCGACCTGGATAAGCATGGCCATCCGATGAGGATTATGAGATAATCTGAAGTGTTGGTCGGATTCACCGGAACGAGAAATAGGTCGTGCTGCATAAGGATGACCATGTCGCCTTGAGCATGACAACATATATCATGTGGCAAAGGGATCAGAAGTGTGATGTATAGGTTTGCCTAACCAGCTTCATCGGACACTTGGAGTTGGCACACTTTGCTAGAGGCCGCTACCGACTAGTCGAGTCAAATGTGATCTGACTCTCGACCAAGTGAATGAGAACCTAAGGGGTCGCGCGCTTAAGGGAAGGAACACGTGGGCTTTAGGATCCGTGCGAGGCCCAAGAGTTGAGCCCACACCGGATGCCTATATATAGTGGAGGTGCGGCACACCCATCTGGTTGATCGCTTCGGCACCGTTATTAGGGTTTTGCATGTGTTGCAACTAGCCGCCTTCACTCGCCGCTGAACTGTGTGATCGGACCTAGCAGTCCGCCGCACGGTGTTCCTCCTACACGCGCGGATACCGGTAGAGGCGGTGCACTTGCGCCGCTTTGGCGAACCTGTATGTGGGATCCGGCGACCGGTAGTTCGAGGGAGATCAGACCGGCTATTCGAGGGAGATCGGACGAGGAGGAGACGGACCTCGCGGACGCGCTGCCCCAACTTTACTTCCGCTGCACGACATTGCGCGTCTAGTGGTAACGATCTGTGATCCATCTCCATAGCATGTTCTTGGTTGTTCTTTGCATAGGAAAATTTTAATTTGCATGCGATGCACCTACGGTAGAACCCAACAAAAGATCTATGACAAATAATAGCTCATATTTACTGTGATAATGAACATGCATGCACCAACACCTTGTTACTTAATTTTGTTGTGGACAAGTAACAACTCCATATCCTACTTCATTGTTGTTTCAACCGAGCAAGCAGTTTTTTCTTTTCCTCTCTTTTTATTGAGATCTTTTATTCTTAAAAGGGTTTGGTTCTTGTCATTGAATCATGGTGAAGGCTCATTTCAATATTTAGTATGTCACGCAAGCCAACCATGCATCTCGAAAAGACTGAATTTTGAAAAGCACTTTTTTAAATTTTTGTAGAGGATTAATTTCTTTGCTTGTCCTATTGTAAGTTGAACCCTTCAATGAGCTAGCATATATAGTTGTTTTATCTCCTTTCAAAAACTTGACAACTAAGATGTGGAGTACTTATAATCATCATGCAAATAATTATGTGCTACTATTTGCATCACAACAATCATCAAGTATGTTCTCAAACAAAAGAAATGATCTCACGCATTAGGATATGCATATGCTCATTGGAAAGGATCATCCCTTATTCAAGAGGAAAAATTGATAGTTCATCCTTATTGAAAATAAAAATTATTCCCTAATCTTGCGAAAAAATAATGCAGGAAGGGTAAGGATACAAAGTGCATGTGTATCTGCCCCAAGATTACAATCAAGCCTTGGAGATCCAGGCACTAAGCGTTTCATGCTCACTCCTGGAAACCTTGGAAGGTAGTGCAAATGCTCTTAAGTTTATTCTTCAACTCCTTGATCACGGCTTGCTGATCATTTACAACTTGAGTCAAAAACTCAAGTTGTGTAGTTTTGTTATTAAGAGTATCAATAATAAGCCCGAGCTTATGAAAAAGGACATCTACTCTTTCCTCCAAATCCTTACTCATCAGCTAGTAAGAATCAATCCCATCTTCGATCACATTCACACATGCCTTTAAAACCTTCTCCAATTCCTGAATCTTTTCCTTCATCTCCTCTGGGGTAGATGGCTTCTTTCCCCACTTAGATTGAAGAGGTCCCATAGGAAATAAAGGAATAGATCCGTGGATATTGAATTCATAGGGATTAGGAGGGTACCCATCTAAAGTGATGTCATCATGTTTCTCTTTTGCTTGTTCTTCCTCCTTGATCTCTACTGCCTCGAACTTCTCCTCCTGCTCTTTCTTCTCTGGACGCGGTTCGTCCTTGAGGCTAAGCTTCCTCAAGTATTCCCATCTTAAGGGCATAACATCATCAAAGTTGGGGAAGGCTATGATGCGATCATAGGTTGACGAGGTCTTGTTGCTCATGGCAGTGATCGTTCTTGTTAGCTGCAACTAAAAGCTTTTTGGAGGAGATGGGAAGCAAAGAAGATGTGATATTACATGGTTTAGGGTTTATGGACGTCCTTTTACTTTCTTATAAAGGCTAAGTCTGCAGGAAATCACAAGATAAAGGATAAAAAGTTATTTAGAAAGAAATCAAAACGAAATCAGGAAATAATCGTGTAAGCCAGCCAAAGGACGACCTTTCATACGAGCGCTTGCGCTTGTTTAGCCGATCGTTTGGTTGGTCGTCGAGTTCATTTCTCTCTCTTTATATATATATATACTTGCTGCAGAGAAGGATCCATACGATCGCCCAAACGGGCGCAAGCGGTCGTTAGAACGCCGTCTTCGATTCTGTGTTCGTAGTCCTCGTTAAAGAGGACTCAAACAATCGCTCAAATGCACACTCACACCCGCATTATACTGCTTCTTTCTCTCTGGACTCTACGCTGTCGAGGTACGACAATCTATGGGACCAGCAATGCCCCTTTGCGGTTCTGCTAAGGGAATCGATGTGCACAAAGAGCGGAAACAACAGTTAACGCAACGGATTTACCCAGGTTCGGGCCACCGTGAGGTGTAAAACCCTACTCCTACTTTGGTGGATTCCGAGTATTTGTCCTAGTTACAGAGAGCGTGGCTTGCCGGCAAGGGCGCACGGGAGCGGATCTACTACGAGCAAAAGGACATGGAGTCGACCCTTGTAAATGTTTCCATGGGCCTCCTTTTATAGTGAAGGGGTTACCAAAGTGGCAAAACAGTAAAAATACTATATAGGTAGAAGCTACAGTGCCGAATACCTAACCCTGACAACTTAGGACAAATGCATTAAATGCACCGTGAGGTGTCACGTCGGCACTGTCTTCCAGCAAGGATGGACTTTCCTTGTATGTCGTCCGCCCAACTACCTCTTATTCCTTCGCCATGCCATCAGGACGGGTGTCAATAAAGGCGGATTAATCCTCCATAGTTGCCACGTGCCCCGGCAAGCTCTACCTAACCATATGCCTGTCTGGCACCTCCTTGACAAGTGACAATCAGGATGATGAGGTGGAGCGGTGGCCTGGTAGTGCAAGCCTGCCGGCACGGAGGTTGCCGGGTCTTCACCTGGCGGCAGCTTGATCTTCAGCTAGTTGTGTCTTGAGCATAGTTGTCCTCCAGCAAGGCTTGCCGATCGAGAGGTTGATATTGTCTGTGCAAAAGTTAGGGTGTTGATATTGTCCTCGACACTTATGTCTGTGATGATCAAGAGGTTGATATTGGCTAGCCCAGGCCGATCGAGAGGTTGATATTGTCCTCCAGCAAGGCTTGCCGATCGAGAGGTTGATATTGTCCTCCACATTGATGTCCGTGATAGTGTTGGGCTAGGCCCAAAACAGTGCACAGACATGCATGGCCGGGAGTTACTACGTGTAATGATGCCTTTTACTGTCTACCCATGACACACATTAAATGCGGGGCATGGGAGCGTTGGAGCGAAACGACGCCTAGGTCGTGCGCCTAAAAAGGCGCGGCCACGTCAGGCGGAGAGAGCCACCCGCTGCACCTTCCTCCTTATAAATAGGGGCATTTGCAGGGGTGTTGCTCATCTTAGCACTGCCGTTCCCCATCTTGCCACCGCTGTCATCTACAACCTCACGCAAAGCAGAGCACTTCCACTGCTTCGCCGTCTTCGTGCGCTTCCGCCACCAATCTTTCCGAGCCTGCCATGGCACCTAAGAGATCCAAGCAGGCTGCCCCTCCGGCCAAGGAGAAGAAATCCAAGAAGCCTCTCGACCCCGAGACGGAGGCGAGGAAGGAGGCCATCGCGGCGGCACGGAGATCTTGTGTTGTCTTCTATCCATCCGTGCTGATCGGCTATGACCTCGTCACACAGTACGCGTACATGTGGGGGAAAGAGACCACGACACGCCCCATGCTGATGGTGCTCCCCGGCAACACCAAGCATAGCCCGGAGAAGTACCCATTCTTAACGGCATACTTCTACTGCGTGCTGGTCCCCCTTTCTCTGCCTTCTTCACCGAGTTAATGCTAATGTACGGCTTCAGGCTCCTAGACTTTACTCCAAATGCCATCACCACACTGTCAGTGTTCGCACATATGTGTGAATTTTTTGTTAGTGTAGTGCCAAATGTGGCCTTGTTCCAGCACTACTTCTACCCGTGCATAGAAGGAGATGCCCTCTCCGGCAGCGTCACTTGGATCCCAGGGCCGGCCACAAGGAGGTGTATCCAGCCGGCAACCTGCATCTAAAGTGGAACGAGTTGCGTGGGGAGTGGTGATATATCAAGGAGAAGGAGTTCCCGGACATCTGCAATCTCCAGAAGAAGATGTCGGTCCGCGACAAGGAATGGAGCTATCTTGACGCCCTTGACGACAAGCTCACCATTGTCGTCACCGAATCATCCGCTTGAAGGCTGCCGGCCTCACTATCGATATGTTGGACTCGGACTTCCTTCGTCACCGCATCACTCCTCTGCAAGAGCGGCAGTGCTTTGCTTGGGAGTTCGTCAACGTGGCCGACGTCATACGGCTGCACACTGGATTGGGCTCCACCTTGATGGTGATGCAACATGCCTGCCTCTGCCATCAGCTCTTTCGTGTCGACGGCAAGTTCAAGCTACCGGCAACCATCATCCCACTCTGCAACAACTCCACCAAGGATTCTATCTTGGTGATGATGTCGGCTTGCAATGCGCATGGGGTCGATCCCTTGTGGTAGGCACCGTTTTCGGAGGTGGTGCTTGAGTGGTTTGATAACCTGACAGAGAAGGCCATCCGGGAGGAGGGCCAACTCACCCGCGAGACCACCGTCGAGGAGGTCGAGTGGATCGGACAGAGGGCCGAGGAGGCAGGCCTGACGGTAGGACGTAGCGGCTCTGGTTTTGCCGCGCCTGATGAGGAGGACGCAAGCGGCAAGGAGGAGTAGGAGGACGAGGCGGCACCAACTAACTCGCCGGAGGATCCTGCCGGTGGCGATAAGCATGAAGCCGTCGAGGAGTAGGAGGTTGAGGAGCCCTCGGCTCCTGTCTCTCCACGGAAGCGATCTCGCACCCTCCAGAAAGCGACCACCGGAGAGCTGATATGTTCGCTGCCGCCGGCCAATGAAAGGAGGAGGAGGAGAGTTTGGTCGACATCGCCCGCCTCCAGAGGAGGCGGTATACCTTCTTGAAGCATTCGACAGTGGCCTCCACCATGGCGGCCGCCGCGTCTCCGTTAGACGCATGCGCCAAGACTCCTACTCCATCGCCAGCCCCCTCTACAGGCCAAAAGGCCGTCTAGGACCTGTCAGCCCTCAGTAGCTAAGAGGACGAGGAGGAGTAAGTGCCCACGTCTGTCTTCAGTTAATCTGGAATCCTTGATAGTTTTACTTGTCTTAACCTTGTTGTTGATGTCTTGCAGGGACCAGGAGACCCTGGCGCAGCGGGCAGCCAAGAAGGCAAAGCCTACGCCTGCCGTGGAGGGGACGACAAGCTCCATACCGGAGGTGGACGTCGTTGTCGATAGCCCCCGGCGCAACCCGCAACGGGAAAATACTTTCCAGTACCCGCTGGCAAGCGCTGGCGTAGGTGCTGCCACTTCTTTTGTTCCCTTGTGGACGGGGGCGGAGCGCCAGGAGGAAGAGCACCCACAGGTGGACCTCCCCGAGCGACTCAGACACATTCTACCCCGGAGAGGAGTTCTGCGGCAAGGACCTCTGCCGATGAGCCTATCCGCATTGAGGACGTGCCAGCAGGTCACCCTGCCAGCAGCCATGCGACGGCAACAGATGTTGCCAGGGAAGGGGATGCCCCTTCTGTCATGGTTTTGTCATGGCAAGATGTCCTCGTGAGAGAACTTTGGTGTGAGGCCATCGCAACTAGGTGGCGGCTTGAGAGGGGTTGATCGGAATCGAGAGACGCGAGTTTACCTAGGTTTGGCCCCTCCGATGGAGGTAAAAGCCTACGTCCTGCTTTGTGTGTATTGATGATGATGATGATCTCAATTACAAGGCTGCTGAATCGCTACCTCTAGTCTCGAGGGTTTCTAATCTATCTATCTCTAATGACTTGAACCTGTCCCTCTTGGGGTGCCTTACCCCTCCTTATATAAGTTGAAGGGGTTGGTTTACATGTAGAGTCCTACTAGGAGTAGGACTTGGACTAATCTCTCTTGAATCCTAATCCGGGTCTTGTTTCCTTTGTGAGGGAATCTTTCCTCTCCTTGGGCCTTCTCTGTGAGCCGGCCCTCCTGGCCTCTCTATGAGCCGCCTTCTGCCAGGGTGCACGCCGGGACCTTGGGCCTTGCCATCCAGGTTGACCTGATAAAACACGGCACCCGTATGAGCCGCCAAATGATGGGACGGGTCATTTTCCTGTCCGGGTCAAACCTTGGATAATATCCCCGACATAGCCCCTAGGTTAGCTTGAATTTATTCATGGTAAGCTCCTAAAATAAGAACAATAAATATGTTAAGCGACCTGCTTGCTCCCCTGGCCGGCTTAATTTAATGAAGTGGCTCCTTGAAAATCCGGGTTTCTTCTTCATATTAACGAGCCGTCTTCACAATAATCTTGCAGGTATGTGTCCTTTGCAATAAAATATTGGGAATAAAACACCCATATGCCGTTGAGTCGGCCTCCAATGCCTTGGCTAGATGAAAATATTGGAGATAAGAAAACCATATGAGGTTAAGCCGGCTTCCATTGCTTCGGCTTGATGAAAATATTGGGAATAGAAATTCGTCCACTGTTAAACCACTTCATGGGACGTGGGGATCTTGCTGGGTCATCAGACGTAGTGGATGCCAACTTAGGATGAAAATATTGCTGATTTATGGATGTAAAACTTGCCAACATGTGAAGCCGGGTTGCTTATATAGACTCTGCCGGGTCATGATCGTTGGTGACGCCAGGTCAAACAACTGGACTCCAGTTGACTTGATAAAATTATTGGGAATAAAAAAATCCGTTGTGATGTTGAGCCGGTCTTCTTGGCGCATTTCTATGAATAACTTGGAGAAACTGATCTTTGCAAACCTCCATCAAGAAATGAGACCAGTCTCGGTCACAATTGATAGCTTGAAAGTGTTCTTCAATTTTTTGATATATCCATATTACCTGTAGCCCCCAAGCTCCAAGTTTATCAGTTCATGATGACTTGGTGATTTGTAATAATATCTTTGACTGTGTAGCCCCCAAGTGTTGGGTTGTCTTGCATGCAGCGACTCGGGACTTACATGTACTTCACCTTTTGAAAGGAAAAACATCATATGATGTAGCCCCCAAGTGTCGGGTCGCATGCCTGCAGCGACTTGGGACTGTCTTTATAGTTATAAAACTTCTGCCAGTGTAGCCCCCAAGGGCCGGGTTGTTTTGCTTGCAACAACCTGGGACTTTGAACTTGGTTTTGAATGTTGTAGATAGATAACTTTGGAGAAATCCTGGTTGTCATCTGAGTCGCCAGTTATAAACTGAATGTCTTGCATTTCACACGTGTAGCCCCCAAGGGTCGTCTCATCAGTATGTGATGGGCCGGGTCTTCAATTTGGACCTTATAATTTGTTTGAACAGCTGAATACTGTAGCCCCCACGCGCCGGGTCGCATGCCTGCAGCGACTTGGGACTTTAGAAAATTTGATCTGAGCAGTGTAGCCCCCAAGTGCCGGGTCGTTTGCCTGCAGCGACTCGGGACTTACATGTACTTCACCTTTTGAAAGGAAAAACATCATATGATGTAGCCCCCAAGTGTCGGGTCGCATGCCTGCAGCGACTTGGGACTGTGTGAAAATAATATAACCCATCATAATGCACTTCAGAAGTGCTTTTGAACTAATATTGATCTGACTTGAATGAATCCTTGCCCGTGGTTATAATGTAACCCGATATTTTATTGTTTGAACGAATATCTTGGAACAACGCCTTTGTCCTTGAAATGGAATCCCTGCTTGTGGTTGTGGCGCAAACCGACAAATATATGTGAGAAATCCATAAGTGTTGTAGTTTACTACAGAGCACAAGTTGGAAAAATCCAAGAGCCGGTCAATTAGATAACCCGGCATGTAATAGGGCGGCTCTTCGAGAATAGTTATTTCTTCTGAGCTGGCTTGAAAAGCCCCAATCATTTAATACTGGTTATGATGAACCATGATGAAGATCCAACCATTTTGGCTATCAAAGATCTATTTGTTCCTGCAGAGGTTACGATGTGACCCGGTTTGATGACCGGCTCGATATGTATGTATGATGCAATGCAGGATGATGTATGTATATGATAACAAAATATAAAGTGCCAGTTTTCAAGGCATGACATAAAGACCGGCTTTCGAGGCTCGAGTCTTGCTTCAATGACGCGGGTGTTTTAACCCATGGTTTATCCTAGCTCTCTGTATGCCGGCTCTCACATGACTCAAGCCGGTGTTTTAACCTTGAGAAGTTCAGGGTCCAAAGATGGATTGACTTGTCAAGAGTACACGGGGTCACCTGATCGGAATCGCATGAAGCATACATGTAGGTTTAACCATTTTGTGGCGTATTTGCCCGGTCAAGAAGGTGAGAAAGCTAAACTCGATGAGTTGGAAGCCCCCAAGTGATCTATGACCATGGAAAATCTCAACATAGGATATACAGGAGACAATGCTACTACTGCAAAACATCTGGGGTTCAGATAAGATGGCTTTATTCCATTGATCATAATATGATAATATGATGATCCAATAAGGCAGGATACCTATGTTTGAGCAGCGCATCATGGCAGCCGGTCCTCTTTAGCAACCTGTAATTTTTTGCCCATAAGGCAGGGCACCCATGTTTGAATTGCGCATCATGGCAGCTAGTCCTCTTGGGTGACTTTCAATTTTTCGCCCATAAGGCAGGGCACCCATGTTTGAATTACGCATCATGGCAGCTAGTCCTCTTGGGAGACCTTTAATTTTTCGCCAATAAGGCAGCAGCCCCCGGGACCTGGTTATCTTCCGTGTAATGACCCAGGGTTCTTGAATTTTTTAACCCAGTTGAATCATCCGAGTCATGTCTATGTAGCCCCCGAGTCTTAAGTCAACTCGAGGAGTTGGCTTGAGAATCTTCATACTTGGCTATTGCATAAGCCGTCGTAGAGTTGATAGCTGAAATTTTATTGAAGCCAGAGGTCGACGAGTTGATGATCTCCTCGGTGCTCATCGTATGTCCTTGGCAAATGTCGTGGCTAAATTGAGTTCATATGCCTCTTGACCCATTCTTTGCTATTTTCACTTTATCCGGCTCTCCTGGCTCCACCAGGGCCATTTCTTTCTTTTGCTTTGCTGCCAGCTTTAGAATTGCCGGCTCAATGGTGGCCGACTCAATTTGTAGCTTCTCTAGGGATGTTTCCTCCGTGTCTGATTCTCTTATTTCGTCGATGTGCTGAAGCAGACCGGACTGGGGGATGGCAAGCCAGTGCGTCTATCCATTGGGTAACCTAGTGCGAGTGGGGGTTGGCGTGGGTTTTGGCAACCTTGCGTAAGACATGATTCCAAATGTCACTTTTTTCTTTGCTCCAATGCTGTTGGAGGAGACCGGGTCGCGGGGGCGATGGCCTACATGAGTCCATAGGGCGCTCATATGGGCGTTCGTGGCCCCGGCATGTTAATGTAGCACGGACCGCGAGGTCGGCGGCTCACGCGCATCCGTTGGGCGGCTCGAGCGAGCAGACGCGGCACCGACATGTTGATGTAGACCGGAACGCGGGGTGGCGGCTCCTGCGCATCCGTTGGGCGGCTCGAGCGAGTAGGCGCGGCACTGACGTGTTGATGTAGACGCGAGAGTCGACTGTGGCATTGAAAATTGGTGTGGATGCGAGTCGGCCACGGCGTGATACGTCTCCAACGTATCTATATTTTTTGCTTGTTCCATGCTGTTATATTATCATTCTTCGATGTTTTACAATCATTTTATAACAACTTTATATCATTTTTTGGGACTAACCTATTGACATAGTGCCAAAGTGCCAGTTGCTATTTTTGCTTGTTTTTCTACTTCACAGAAAATCAATACCAAACGGAGTCCAATTGCGGCAAAACTTTTTGGAGATTTTTTCTTGAACAGAAGACACCAAGTGGGGTAAAGAAGAGCGAGGAAGGTGGGCTGTGGGGAGCACAACCCACCAGGGCACGCCAGGGGGCCCCCGGCGCGCCCTGATGGGTTGTGCCCTCCACGGGGCCCCTCCGCACCGCCTCTGATGCCTATAAATTCCCAAATATTCCAAAAACCCTAGGGGAGTCGATGAAACACAATTCCAGCCGCCGCAAGTTCCAGAACCTCGAGATCCAATCTAAACACCATCACGAAGGGGTTCATCTTCCTCATAGGTGCCTCTCCGATGATGCGTGAGTAGTCCACCATAGACCTACGGGTCCGTAGGCAGTAGCTAGATGGCTTCTTCTCTCTCTCTAATTATTCTCAATACAATGGTCTCTTGGAGATCTATTTGATGTAAACTTTTGCGGTGTGGTTGTTGGGATCCGATGAATTTTGAGTTCATGATCAGTTTCTATCCATGAATATTATTTGAGTCTTCTTTGATCTCTTATATGCATGATTACTTATAGCCTCGTATTTCTTCTCCGAATCTTTGGTTTAGTTAGGCCAACTAGATCGATTTTTCTTGCCATGGGAAGAGGTGCTTTGTGATGGGTTCGATCTTGCGGTGTTCTTTCCCAGTGACAGAAGGGGCAGCAAGACACGCATGTATCGTTGCTATTAAGGATAGCAAGATGGGGTCTATTCCTACATGAATAGATCTTGTCTACATCATGTCATCGTTCTTATTGCATTACTCTGTTTTTCCATGAACTTAATACACTAGGTGCATGCTGGATATCGGTCGATGTGTGGAGTAATAGAGGTAGATGCAGGCAGGAGTCGGTCTATCTATCTTGGACGTGATGCCTATATAATGATCATCACCTTGGATATCGTCATGAGTATTCGATTTTCTATCAATTGCCCAACAGTAATTTGTTCACCCACCGTGCGCTATACTCATGAGAGAAGCCACTAGTGAACCCTACGGCCCCCGGGTCTACTTTTCCATCATATTGCTTTCCGATCTATCCTTTTGCACTCTTTGTTTTCAGATCTACAAAACCAAAAACCCAAAAATATATTGCTGCATATTTACTCTTCTTATTTGTGTTCTTGAGAGATCTATCTCGCCTATCTATCACTACCTAATCTATCTTATTACCGTAGAGAGATTGACAACCTCTCTTTCGCGTCGGGTTGCAAGTATTTGTTGTTTGTGTGCAGGTGCTGCTTATTGGGTGGTGGTGATCCTCCTACTGGTTCGATAACCTTGGTTTCATAACTGAGGGAAATACTTACCGTCGCTGTGCTGCATCATCCCTTCCTCTTTGGGGAAATACCGACGCAGTCTCAAGCCACGTCAAAGGAATTTCTGGCGCCATTGCCGGGGAGGAAGCGGTCTCTTCTACGTGCCTATCGTAGGCGCCGAGGAGACTCCATCATCATCTACCAGGTTCCTAATCACAAATCTCATCTCCTTGCAATTACATTATTTGCCATTTGCCTCTCGTTTTCCTCTCCCCCACTTCACCAATTTGCCGTTTTATTCGCCCTGTTCTTCGTTTGCCTTTTTTCTTGCTGGATCTCTTCCTTGTTTGCAATCTTGTTTGCGTAGTCATGATGACACAAGATAACACCAGGTTGTGTGATTTTTCCAATACTAATAACAATGATTTTATTAGTACTCCGATTGCTCCTTCCGCCACTAGTGGAGTCTTGTGATATTAATGCCGCTTTGTTGAATCTTGTCATGAAAGATCAATTTGCTGGTACTCCTAATGAGGATGTCGCATCCCATCTAAACACGTTCGTAGAATTGTGCGATATGCAAAATAAAAAAGATGTGGACAGTGATATTTTTAAGTTGAAACTATTTCCTTTTTCCTTGCGAGATCGTGCAAAAATTTGATTTTCCTCTTTGCCTCGCAATAGTATCGATTCTTGGAATAAGTGCAAGGATGCTTTTATCACTAAGTATTTTCCGCCCGCGAAAATTATTTCCCTTAGGACGCAAATCATGAATTTTAAGCAACTTGAGCATGAACATGTTGCACAATCTTGGGAAAGAATGAAGTTGATGCTAAGAAATTGTCCTACTCATGGTTTGAATCTTTGGATGATCATACAAAACTTTTATGCGGGGTTGAATTTTGTCTCTAGAAATCTTTTTGATTCCACCGCAGGTGGTACTTTTATGGATATTACCTTGGGTGAAGCTACTAAATTGCTAGATAATATCATGGCTAATTATTCTCAATGGCATACCGAAAGAGCACGTACTAGTAAAAATGTTAATTCGGTAGAGGAAATTAGTACTTTGAGTGATAAAGTTGATGCTTTGATGAAATTGGTTGCTAGTAAAAATGCTCCTATTGATTTTAATGATGTGCCTTTGTCTACTTCGATTGAGCAAAATAGCGATTCTGTAGATGTGAATTTTGTCTCTCGAAACAATTTCAATAACAATGCTTATAGAGCTAATTTTAATCCTAGGCCTTTTCCTGAAAATTCCTCTAATAATTATGGTAATTCCTATGGCAATTCTTCCTACAATAATAATAGGAACACCTTTGATCTTGAGAGTAATATTAAAGAATTTATCAATGCGCAAAAGGCTTTCAATACTACGATAGAGGAAAAGTTGAATAAGATTGATGATATATCTAGAAGCATTGATAGAATTTCTCATGATGTTGAAAATATCAAGTTGAAAGCTTTTGTGCCTAAGATTGATGAATCTATTAAAGCTTTATATGTCTCTATGGATGAAACTAAGAAAAGAACCACTATGCTTAGAGCTAAAAGAGAAATCTTAGAAAAATCGTTTTCTAGTGATTGCCTTCATAAGAAAGATGAAGATCTTAAAGTGATTGGTGTTTCTTCTATTGATTCCTTGTTTAGTAATGTTAAAATTGATAATGAAGGGACTGAAGTAGAGTCAACTTTAGCTAGAAGGCGTCCCAATAATTTGGAGGGTGAAAATCTTGATGAATTTTTTGATAAAAGTGGTTTTGAAGAGGTCAAAACTTTAACTAGTGATGTGTCCACTATCTTGGATTGCATGAAATTTATTTATGATAGTTGTTCTTTGATTGAATGTATTTCTTTGTTGCAATCCATGTTGAATTCACCCCATGCCTATGAGCAAAATAAAGCTTTTACTAAACATATCGTTGATGCCATGATGAAATCTTTTGAAGAAAAGTTGGAATTGGAGATTTCTATCCCTAGAAAATTACATGATGAGTGGGAACCTACCATTAAGGTCAAGATTAAAAATTATGAATGCTTTTCTTTGTGTGATTTGGGTGCTAGTGTTTCCACGATTCCGAAATCTCTATGTGATGTGCTTGGTCTTACCAATATTGAAGAATGTTCTCTCAATTTGCACTTGGCGGATTCTACTATTAAAAAGCCTTTGGGAAGAATTAATGATTTTCTTATTCTTGCAAATAGGAACTATGTGCCTATTGACTTTATTGTGCTTGATATTGATTGCAATCCATCTTGTCCCATTATACTTGGTAGACCATTTTTACGCACTATAGGTGCCGTGATTGATATGAAAGAAGGGAATATTCGTTTTCAATTTCCCTTGAGAAAGGGTATGGAACACTTCCCTAGAACAAGAATTAATCCACCATATGAATCAATCATGAGAGCATCCTATGGATCCAAAACCAAAGATGACAATACTTGAATCTATGCGTTATGCCTAGCTAGGGGCGTAAAACTATAGCGCTTGTTGGGAGGCAACCCAATGAATAAATAAATTTTTGCTTTTTCCTTTCTGTTTTTGTGTGTTGACACAGTTATACCTCTGTTATGATTGTGTTTTTATTATTTATTTAGTGTTTTTGCCAAGTAAAGCCTTTAGGATGATTCATAGGATGAGTAGAAGCGATGCTGAATCTGAAACAGAAACTTTGCGTCCAGTATATGAATTTTCATTTTTTGCTGGAACGTGATATTGAGCTGAAATTTTAACACAGTGTTGCTATACAAATTCCTTACGTTGTCCTAATTGTTCAGAATTTTTAAAGTTACAGAAGTATGGGTAGAGTACATATTACTATAGACTGTTCTGTTTAAGACAGATTCTGTTTTCGTTGCATTGTGTGCTTGTTTTGATGAATCTATGGGTTATATTGAAGGGTATGAGCCATGGTAAAGTTAAAATACAGTAGGTATAATGCAATAATAAAATATGAATGGGTTTTCAACAGTACCTAAAGTAGTGATTTGCTTTCTTATACTAACGGATCTCATGAAGATTTTGTTGAGTTTTGTGTGATTGAAGTTTTCAAGTTTTGGGTGAGATCACGATGGACGAAGGAATAAGGAGTGATAAAAGCCAAAGCTTGGGGGATGTACCACACCCCCAAGATATATCCAAAGAGAAACAAGCAACTAAGCTTGGGGATGCCCCCGAGTGGCATCCCCTCTTTCTTCTAACGACCATCGGTATTTTACTTGGAGCTATATTTTTATTCGTCACATATCATGAGTTTTGCTAGAAGAGTCTTGTATATTTGCTTGCTTTTTTTGTTAGTTTTTACTTTGTATCCTTGCTGGATACACCTATTTGAGATATCCAAAACCATGCTATGATTTGTTAGAATTGCTCTATGTGCTTCACTTAAACTTTTTGAGCTATAGAATTGCTCTAGTGCTTCACTTATATCTTTTTGAGCACGGTGTGCTTGGAAATTTTTGTAGAAATACTCCCATGCTTCACTTAGATTAATTTGAGAGTTAGTAAATTTTGAAGAAATCCTCTCATGCTTCACTTATACCTTTTTGAGAGATGAAATCTTTATGCTCACGTGCTTCACTTAAATTTGTTTGAGCTTGCCAAAAAGCAATGGCAATATATGAAACTAGTCCCAAAGTGATAGATATCCAAGGAGGATATAATAAAAACTTTCATGAAGATCATTGGACAAATTAAACTTGATTCCTTGTAATAGTTTTGAAACATGATGATAGTAATATGTGAGACATGTTAGTGAGTAATTATGCTTAGTACGAATATTGGTGTTAAGGTTTGTGATTCCCTATGCATGCACGAAAGTCAATAGTTATGCAATGAAGTTACATCCTACTTGTGGTGCATTATTCGGTGTTAGTTATGTTCAATGCTCACTTATGTGAATTTTCGTTTCTTGGTTTGGTTGCTTCCCAATCTATTTGCTAGCCTCCATTTGTACTAAGTAGAAATACTACTTGTGCATCCAAAATCCTTAAACCAAGTTTTGCCTTATGAGTCCACCATACCTACCTATATGCGGTATTTCCATGCCGTTCCAAGCAAATTTGTATGTGCCATCTCTAAATTTTCAAAATAAATTTTCTCTTTTGTGTGCCCCTACCGCTCATGAAACGGTGGGGAGTGTCCAATATTTTTCCATGCTAGATGTGTTATTCTCAAGATGAGTGTTTATTCACTTGTCATTGCACGAGACTGCGGCGGTAATAGGGATGCCCATTCCCGAAATGAAAAAATAAAAAAATATTTACTTTATGTTGTCAAATAATAAATTCATTGCAAAGTGTTGGTATGGAAGGCAACCGTGGATACGGCCCGCCATGGAAAGTGAAAGTTTGGTGGAAAAAAAGAATAAACTTTATTTTCTGTTTGGGAACCGCCTATGATATATCTAGCATGGAAAGTATTGTGAGCTACTTTCTCGTTTTCGTTGACAGGAAAAGCATGCCACCCAAAACATTTTTTCTCTCTCAATTTAAAACTTTAGCTCTGGCACCTCTACAAATCCCTACTTCCCTCTGCGAAGGGCCTATCTATTTACTTTATGCAATTTTTATTTTTTGCTTTGAGTCTCCATCTTCTCTTATAAGCACCAACTAGGGGGCACTATGATCGTACTTGAGCATTGGGCATAGCTAATATTTGAGTGTGTTTCACGAATGGATCAATGATTGAGCATGATGGGCTAGGGATAACTTTCTTTAGTGTTGATATTCTGAAATACATGGTTGCTTGTTGACATGCTTGAGTATTGAAGTCATTATGTTAAAACTAGACTATTGCTTTGAATCATTATAAGTCCAAATGTCCATGCTATACAAAAGAAAAGAATATATGATGAACATGTTAGGTAGCATTCCACATCAAAAATTTCTGTTTTTATCATTTACCTACTCGAGGACGAGTAGGAATTAAGCTTGGGGATGCTGATACGTCTCCAACGTATCTATAATTTTTGCTTGTTCCATGCTGTTATATTATCATTCTTGGATGTTTTACAATCATTTTATAACAAGTTTATATCATTTTTTGGGACTAACCTATTGACATAGTGCCAAAGTGCCAGTTGCTGTTTTTGCTTGTTTTTTTACTTCGCAGAAAATCAATACCAAACGGAGTCCAATCGCGACGAAACTTTTTGGAGATTTTTTCTGGACCAGAAGACACCCAGTGGGCCAAAGAAGAGCCAGGAAGGTGGGCTGTGGGGAGCAGAACCCACCAGGGCGCGCCAGGGGGCCCCCGGCGCGCCTTGATGGGTTGTGCCCTCCACGGGGCCCCTCCGCACCGCCTCTGATGCCTATAAATTCCCAAATATTCCAAAAACCCTAGGGGAGTCGACGATACACAATTCCAGCCGCCGCAAGTTCCAGAACCTCGAGATCCAATCTAAACACCATCACGGAGGGGTTCATCTTCCTCATAGGTGCCTCTCCGATGATGCGTGAGTAGTCCACCATAGACCTACGGGTCCGTAGGCAGTAGCTAGATGGCTTCTTCTCTCTCTCTTATGATTCTCAATACAATGGTCTCTTGGAGATCTATTTAATGTAAACTTTTGCGGTGTGTTTGTTGGGATCCGATGAATTTTGAGTTCATGATCCGTTTCTATCCATGAGTATTATTTGAGTCTTCTTTGATCTCTTATATGCATGATTACTTATAGCCTCGTATTTCTATTAAGGATAACAAGATGGGGTCTATTCCTACATGAATAGATCTTGTCTACATCATGTCATCGTTCTTATTGGATTACTCTGTTTTTCCATGAACTTAATACACTAGATGCATGCTGGATAGCGGTCGATGTGTGGAGTAATAGAGGTAGATGCAGGCAGGAGTCGGTCTATCTATCTTGGACGTGATGCCTATATAATGATCATCGCCTTGGATATCGTCATGACTATTCGATTTTCTATCAATTGCCCAACTGTAATTTGTTCACCCACCGTGCGCTATACTCATGAGAGAAGCCACTAATGAACCCTATGCCCCCGGGTCTACTTTTCCATCATATTGTTTTCCGATCTATCTTTTTGCACTCTTTGTTTTCAGATCTACAAAACCAAAAACCCAAAAATATATTGCTGCATATTTACTCTTTTTATTTGTGTTCTTGAGAGATCTATCTCTCCTATTTATCACTACCTAATCTATCTTATTATTGTAGAGAGATTGACAACCTCTCTTTCGCGTCGCGTTGCAAGTATTTGTTGTTTGTGTGCAGGTGCTGCTTATTGGGTGGTGGTGATCCTCCTACTGGTTCGATAACCTTGGTTTCATAACTGAGGGAAATACTTACCATCGCTGTGCTGCATCATCCCTTCCTCTTTGGGGAAATACCGACGCAGGCTCAAGCCACGTCACGGCATTGTACGCTGGTGTGGACGCGCGAGTCGGCCGCGATATTGTAAGCCGGTGGCGGACGCATGAGTCGGCCGCGGCGTTGGAAACCGATGCGGACGCGCGAGTCGTCCACGGTGTTGTAAGCAGTGCGGATGCGTAAGGTGGCCGCGGCGCTGTTGATGTTGACCAGGCTCCGTGCGCACAATATAACGCCACTTTTGTAATGAATAATTATCCTGCGTAAAATATGTTTCAGGGCAGAGTAATTGGTTCTCGGATGAATTAATCTGTACTAAAAATAGATAACATGAATAGCACCTAGTATTTTTTTCCGATGAATATAGACACCGTTGCTGGATAATGCTGGATGTAGTACGGATGTAAAAGATAACAGATGCACGTCTAACTTCGGCTGATCTGATGTATACTGATAGTTGTCTTAATGACCTTGTTTTATTTATTGTTCACTCTGAGACTTTGATTCCTGAGCATCACACGGGAGCCAGCCTAGAGACTTGTGATGCCATGATCCATGTGACCGGCGGTGAATCATTGGCTACCCAGAACTATTTTGTAAAGTCCACAACTAATGGCCTTGGTTGCATCCACATCACGCAGTTTATTTTCTCTCTCCATACTGAATGCTATCACGTACCACCTAGAGCTTGGGTATAGTGGATGAAATCCTCATCCTGGAAGTGTCATGACATGTGACTGAACATACTTGCCGTTGTTGTTGTCAGGAGCATCTGTATCCACCATCTGGGAATCATCAATCAGTCGTTTCAAAATTAATGGTGAGTCCGTGTTTTTGTGGCTGGGCTTCAGCATGAAGTCCGCTGTTCGCACCATGAACATCAAATTAGGGATCGATCTTCAATCGCTGTTGGGTGGGAACGAATTAGGCGATCAATCTCTCATGGCTAGAACCTACAGTATGCCACCATCGGAAATATCTACATGTTCGCCGCCATTAACTTCTAGATAGATTGACCTGGTCGTCACCAATCACAGAAGATCTAAACGGTGGCCTCATGTGCAGTATCTCGCTCACAAATTGGAGTTTGTCCATGATTTTAGGGTGCCTTAGCCCGACTGATTTTGAGAGGAATTAAGCCGCGTCCCGCGCCTGCCACGTGTCACAGTGGGCCGTGCTCCATTTTCCTTTCTGCGAGCGGAGCGAGCCACAAATTTCTCACGCGTTGACTCCTCTCTCTCTCTTCCTACTTGTGATGAATCTTGCTCATTTCTTCTCTTTGCAGAATCCCGCGAGAGGTCATGAAAGCTCACAGCAGCCGTTGTCCGTTTGCAGTCACCACGCCGCGGACACTCACAATAGAGTCCCATCTCCGGCTTCATTGCACCAGGCAAGCAGCGCCGCATGCGTTCGCACAAGCACGACTCCGGTTTCAAGTCCGCGGCATCTTGTAGCAGCGAGCGGCAGGGAGGCGAACCCCGGCCACGTTGCGTCGTCCGGCGTTCCGAGCACCCCAAAAGTCCAGAGATAAGCGAACTCCTCGGGGCAGTGCGCCATGTCCACCAGGGCAGTGTCCATTCCCCGCAGCAGCATGTTGCCGCTGACGAGCTCCGCCATGACGCAGCAGAGCGACCGCGCGTCCGCAGGCGCGCCGTAGTCTGGCTTCCCCATGATGTCGCGGTGGACGATGCGGCGTTCGTGCATCCCCTTGTCGCCCATCAAGCTGCCGCATGAAGGCGCGCACGGTGTCCTCCGCGAGCCGCGCACCACGTTTCTCATTCAGGAAGCAGCGGAGGTTGTGCCTGACGAACTCCATGACGAGGCTGACTTCGCGGGTGGCTGCATCCCGCACGATGCAGTGGAAGGCGACGACGTGAGGGCCGCCGCTGCACGCCTCGAGGAAACGGGCCTCCCTCAGCAGCTCGCTCGGGTCAGCGGCGGCTGGTCGAGGTGAGGTGAGCCACGGCGGCGGAGGCCGGTGCGGCGGGGCGAGATGAGGCGCTGCGGCAGAGCAGTGAGTGGTAGGGCGAGACTGTGATGGCAGATGCGAGGTGAGGCATGGCGGAGGAGGCCGGTGCGGCAGGGCGAGGCTGCGGTTTGCTGAGCGAGCCCTAGCAGGCGGAGTATGAATCCGCTTTCGGGACGGGGCCAACTTAGTGTATCTGCGTCCGTTTCCACCTCCTGGTCTTGGCTTTTTCTTCCTTTTTTGTTTTACTGGGATCCATGGGTCAAACTAATATATAATTTTTTCCTTCCTTTGAATCTCGAATCAGTCGCCTAATAGCTTCCTCGTTTGGACTTGATTCATGCCCCTGCCTTTGTTGGAGAAAACTCCTGGTAGCCTCGATGACACATCGCTGTGCGGCGTACAACAGTTTTTCAGCAGTATTAATCTGTGGTTGGATTGAAACACGCCTTCGACTTGTGGTGATGACGATGCACTCGACGCAACCCGATCGATGAATTTTCCAGTTCCGCCCAATGTTGTATCATGCTGGGTTATCCTTCGTGATTGATCCGTGCAGACTCTTCTTCATCCGACTCATCATGAATTTCTCGATCGCTAAAGAGCTCCCTTCAAGAACACAACACCACCGTGCGCTCGCCCCACGGTGGGAGCCAACTGTCGTGGTTTTGTCACGACAAGATGTCCTCCTGGAAGAACTTAGGTGTGAGGCCATCGCAACTAGGTGGCGGCTTGAGAGGGGTTGATTGAATCGAGAGACGCGAGTTTACCCAGGTTCGGCCCCTCCGATGGAGGTAAAAGCCTACGTCCTGCTTTGTGTGTATTGATGATGATGATGATCTCGATTACAAGGCTGCGGAATCGCTACCCTAGTCTCGAGGGTTTCTAATCTATCTATCTCTAATGACTTGAACCTGTCCCTCTTGGAGTGCCTTACCCCTCCTTATATAAGTTGAAGGGGTAGGTTTACATGTAGAGTCCTATTAGGAGTAGGACTAGGACTAGTCTCTCTTGAATCCTAATCCGGGTCTTGTTTCCTTTGTGAGGGAATCTTTCCTCTCCTTGGGCCTTCTCTGTGAGCCGGCCCTCCTGGCCTCTCTATGAGCCGCCTTCCACTGGGGTGCATGCCGGGACTTTGGGCCTTGCCATCCAGGTTGACCCGATAAAACACGGCGCCTGTATGAGCCTCCAAATGATGGGACGGGTCATTTTCCTGGCCGGGTCAAACCGTGGATAATATCCCTGACACCTTCTGAACAACTACCCACAGGTGAGTACTTTGTCGTTGAGAACTTGCCTTTTCTTGTAATATCTTGTCTTCTTGAACTTCATCTGAGTTTGATTTTCTTCTTCTTCCTCCCCAAACTCGTAGATCTTCCCCCAACCGATGATATGGATGTTGATGCCAATGTTGGGGAGATTGCCAAGGAGGCGGCCCCTGAGGCCATCGAGATTGCGGCTGATGAGGAAGCCACCAGGGGAGCTGTCGGGACCCCGATCCTAATCCATACAAATCCAACATGTAAGACATCATATCACTTTGCGGCCTCACGCACGGTAAGCTCCATGGCCGCCACCTTACCTTCGCCAACACTATTTATCAAATTGCCCTGACCATCATTTTCTCTAGTTTGTGATGTTAACTTGTTCAAACATCTATGAACATGGCATAAACAGATTCTTCATATTTTTGTGATCATTTTTCATATATAAATTATTTTCATCTGAGTTATATATTAATTTCTATGATTTTTAGAAGTTTTAAACATTTCCTAAAATTAATAATCCTTTTAGATTTATTTTAAATTCTAGAAAGGCTTTATGACGTGATAGTGACAAGAACATGACATCAGCAAGTCAAATGGCCGGTCCAGGTCAAACCTGACCTGTGGGACCCACTGGTCAGTGGCACATTGAATTAAACGTGTTTAACTAACTTAATTAGGTCATTAACTAATTAATCCAGGGGGCTGGCCCCACCTGTCACTCACTCAGGGAGTCAAACCTTGGTCAGCGAGGTGAAACCCGCCGGCATTGAGCAACCGGCGGGGTCAAACGCGGCAGCGGCGCTCGTGATCATGCTGTGGTGCTTGAAAGCACATTTGCTCCCTTGGTGGTTTTGGTAATTTATAACAACATATAAGTCATTGAACTAATGTTTCCACTAAGTATATTTCAGGAAAAGTTCAATGATAGGGATGGCAAAAGGATTGTGGAGATTGTGGAATATCCCAAGATGCAAGGAAATAGGTTGGCAAAGCTTCAAGCAAGAGGACTCTACATTTTACATTTGTGAGAAATCACTTTGAGTCCATAGGAAAGCCAATACTATAAAAAGGGGGTAAGGTTTGTTGGTGAACAAAATGCTCATACGTGCACAACTGATAGTCACCAAAAACACCCACAAGCTCTCCCACCAAAGTCTGTCCAAAGCCATATATTCAAATTCGGTGCAACCAACATTTCCATTCCGGTGCCACCGATTCAAAACCTCAGACAGACTCAGCCAAACCCTAGCCACTTTGGTGCAACCGATTCCATACCGGTGCCACCGAGTTCAGGTTGCCAACTTTCTGTTATGCAAATTCACAATATCGGTACAATTGAGATTGTTGGATTGGCGTCACCGAGATTGTCAATCTGACCATTGGTCACCTTATCGGTGCAACCGAGTTTCCTATATCGGTATCACCGAGATTCAAAAGTTGCCACCTTTTGGTCACTTCGGTACCACCGAGATTAACACATCGGTGTCACCGAGTTGGTCATTTTGTGTGTAACGGTTGGATTTTTGGGGATGCCTATATATACCCCTCCACCACCACCTACTCGGAAGAGAAGCACTCAGAACTATTCCATACTTGCCCCATCCAGTTTTCTTAGAGAGAACCACCTATTCTTGTGTTGAGGTCAAGATCTTCCACTCCAACCATATGGATCTTGATTTCTAGCCTCCCCAAGTTGCTTTCCACCAATCCCATCTCTTCCACCAAGCCAAATCTGTGAGAGAGTGATTGTGTGTTGAGGAGTCTATCATCTTGAAGCACAAGAGCAAGGTGTTCATCGTCATTACCGAGCCTATTACCTTTTGGAGGGTGGTGCCTCCTTGATTGGTTAGGTGTCGCTTGGGAGCCTCCTACTTCGTGTTGTGGAGTGAACCAAGAAGTTTGTAAGGGCAAGGAGATCGCCTACTTCGTGAAGATCTACCCATAGTGAGGCTAGTCCTTCGTGGACGGAAGCCGTTATGGAATAGTCAAGGTTGCTACTTCGTGGACCCTTATGGGTGGAGCCCTCCGTGGACTCTCGCGACCGTTACCCTCCGTGGGTTGAAGACTCCATAAACGTGGATGTACGATAGCACCACCTATCGGAACCACGGGAAAAATCATCGTGTCTACAATTGCGTTTGATCCTCCTACCCTATCCTTTCTATACATGCTTGTTGTTACTTTCCGCTGCTATACTCTTAGACTTGCATGTGTAGGGTGTACTCGACTTGCCATGAAATGCTAAAACTGCAACCACTAAAATTTGGGAAAAGGCAAAACTTTTATTTGGTCAAGTAGTCTAATCCCCCCCTCTAGACATACTTTCGGTCCTACAAGTGGTATCAGAGCTTTGGTCTGCATTGCATTGGTCTCACAACCTAGGAGAGTATGGCGTCTAGTGAGGGTAATTATCACCGTAGAGGTCCGTACTTTGATGGCACTAATTTTGCTAGTTGGAAGCACAAAATGAAAATGCATATTCTTGGTCATAACCCCGCCGTTTGGGCTGTTGTTCGTGTTGGCTTGCAAGGTGAATTCTTTGGATGGAAAGGAACCGGATCGTGAAGCGACCGCGGAAGAATTGAAGATGTTGCAATACAACGCTCAAGCATGCGACATTCTATTCAACTGCCTATGCCCAGAAGAATTCAACAAAATCAGCCGTCTTGAGAATGCAAAAGAGATTTGGGATACTTTGGTTGATATGCATGAAGGAACCGAGTCCGTGAGAGAATCCAAGTTGGATGTTCTTCAAGGTCAGCTTGACAAGTTCAAGATGAAGGATGGTGAAGGAGTCGTAGAGATGTACTCTAGGCTAGCTCTCATCACAAATGAGATTGCCGGCTTAGGAAGCGAAGAAATGACCGACAAATTCATCATCAAGAAGATACTTAGAGCTTTGGATGAGAGATACGACACCGTGTGCACATTGATCCAAATGATGCCCAACTACAAAGATCTCAAGCCTACGGAAGTCATTGGAAGGATTGTTGCTCATGAGATGACACTCAAAGACAAGGAAGAGCTTCATCACAAGTCTAGCGGTACTTACAAAGCCACAAGTGATGCTCCCGCAACTTCAAGCAACAACCTTGTCACCAATGAAGAGATAAGCCTCATGGTCAAGAAATTCAACAAGTTCTACAAGAATAGAGGCAAAGAAAGAAGCTCCAACTCAAGATATGATGAGAAGCGTTCATCAAGTCGTGATCGCAATTGCTACAATTGTGGGAAGCCCGGACACTACTCCAATGAGTGCACGGCTCCCTACAAATGAAGAGAAGAGTCACCAAGAAGACGAAGCTCCAGAAATGAATCACCTCAAAGAGAGAGAAGGAGTAGAGATGATCGTTATGAACGAAGACACTCAAGGAGAAGTAGAGATTCGGAGAAGAAGGACAAGTACACCAAGAGCTACACAAGAAGGAAACATCAAGCTCATGTTGGTGAATGGGTTTCCGACTCCGACTCCGACAACAACTCCGAGAGAAGTTATCACTCCGACTCCGACTATAGTCAAGATGATGGTGTTGCCGGAATTGCTCTAGTGACTACCAACTCCCATGATTTATTTGATTCACCAAATGAAGGGAGTGGAAGTTGCTTCATGGCTAAAGGCTCCAAGGTATCACACCCCGAGTATCTTGATTTCAATAGTGATGAAGATGACTTGCTTTGTGATGATGACTTGCTATTTGATAAAACTAGTGATGTTAGTCAAAATGAACTTGATAATTCTCATGCTAGTCAAGATAAGTCAATTGATGATGATAAGATGAAAATAGAAGAACTAACTAAAGAACTAAACACTCTTAAGTTAGCTCATGAATCTACTCTTGAAGATCATAGAGAGCTTATAAGAACTCATGAGAAGCTATGCTTCAAGAAGCTCAATTTGGAGCAAGAGCATGAGTTTCTTAAAGCTATCAATGACGATCTCCGAAAGAAGACCTCATCTTATCTAGCCAAACGACTACTCTTGTCTACTTTCATGCCACAAGTTAAATCTAAACAAACTAGTAACAAAGGCAAGAAAGGTTCTTCATCTAGTAGCAACAATAAAAATGCTAAACCTAGTGATGTTGCTCCTAGTAGTTATATTGATTCCACTAATGATGATTCTCTTAGCCAAGTTACACTTGAGCAAGAAAATGCTTTATTAAAAGGAATTATAGAAAAAGGTATCTACAAGAGTCTTGTCGGGTGCCAAAGTTTGTTCCTCAAAAGGAGAAGTATGAAAATACTCTTCCCAAGAGAACAAGCACTCAAGATGACCTTCCACCACAAGACCACAAGCTCAAGGGCAAGAACAAGCTTCAAGAGGACATTAACTCATATGAAGATGAATCCCTAGCTATGGTGGAGTGGGTTCCCAAGGCTACGTCAAGCTCAACTTCTACAAAGGCTACTACAACACCAAGGATCCCCATCAACTTGATGTGGGTTCCCAAGAAGAAGAACTAGTAAGTTCTTGAGGGGTGACTCCGCCAATGAAATTCACTCACATTCATTATTGGCAAGAATTATTTGCAATCAACATCAACTCTATGCAATAATTCAAGGAGTCACACATTCCCTCAAAGGTAAGCAAGGGACAAGGTAATCAACAAATCAATGGACATCATAACACATGTTTTGCACTCCATGTCCATAGATATCCTTGTATTTGTCTCTTGTGTGTCGGGTCTAACCCATGTAGGTGAGAAGAGTAAGGAAACAACAAGGATGCTCCCAATTATTGGTGATCTTCATCAACCTTGAGCATCCACCACTACCTCACCAACATGAAGTCTTCATCGACAAAACCCAAGGTTAGTTTATCCCTCTTATGGGGGGGATGTCACATCAAGGGGGAGCTTTACTCTAAGACTTGAGTCTAAGCATCTCTTAGTATGTGACAACATTAAATGCTTTATGTAAAAGTGGTAACCCCACTTGTGCTTTAACGATGAGTATGACCTATGATCAAGTATTCTTACTTGGCTCCTAAGTCAAATACTCATATATAGATGACTTCGTCATCGCCCAAGTGCTTGTTAGATGCTAGTGTGTTTGTGCATGTTTGTCATGATTTCATTTGACATCTTATTGTGTGAGCATGTTGGTCTGCATTTGTTTTCTCATTCGAGGACATCCAATTGTTGTTATTTGGCCTTTGTTTTATCTTTTGCCAATTGGATGGACAAGAATGCCTAGGACCACTCTTTAGCTATCTATGCTTTCTCACCTCATATTCTATTCATGCTACATCACAAAATTTGAACAAGTACTTTTCGATCCCTCTGTGTGTGGAGCACTCGGAGTTCCGTATCGACAAGGACTGACCATTAAAACCTCCCAAGTGCATCTCGGTGGAACCAACACCAAAATATCGGTCTCACCGAATGCCTAGGGTTGATCTGGTTTTCTATCTCGGTACTACCGGTTTCATATTCTCGGTTACACCGAGTTTCCCTGTCAGCTGACAGTTGTGGAACTCGGTGACACCGAAAATTTAAAATCGGTATCACCGACAGTGAAGGGTATATAGTCTGTGGTCCCGACGGTTCGAAATTTCAATCTTCAATCGTTGCGCCCTAAACCCTAAGCTGCCGCAGAAGGACCCCCTGGTCATCGCCTTGCCTTCCCGAGCCTCTCCGCCGCTGGGAATCCTCGCCGTCGATGGGCATCTTCGCCGCCGTCGCCGCTGTAGCGGATCCGTCACCGAGCTAGGGTACAGATTCGATCTTTCTGGCGCTCCTGTCCGATTCTTGCGCAATAAAGTTGTTTTTCTCTATAAGCCACAGTTTGCACAGCTTTCTATCCACAAGAAATCTCCGTAGAGTAGCGAACCATCGATTTTCTAGGGTTTGCCTTCCGCCCGATGAAACTCGATAGAACCGAAGTGAACAAATCGGTCTCACCGATTTGTCTGTCTGTGTTGCTGAGAACTGTCTCGGTGAAACCGAGTACTTCTTTTCGGTCCCACCGAAAAGAGTGCCAAGTTTCTGTTAATGAGATAGTCAGTCTCGGTGGCACCGATAATTTTACTTCGACTGTACTGATTTTCATGTGACAGAATGCAAAATCTTGAAAATCTTTTGTTCAATCTTTCAAAAACCAGCCTCATTTTATGATGACTCATCTTCTTCTGCTCCTCTATACTCTATTCACAGGGTCAGTATGACAAGTGCTGAGGACAGTGAGAACAACTTCAGAGAGCAGAGTGTTGAGATGGATTCAGGCACTAGTACTGAGTCTAGTTCATCTTCAGATCCAGGCACTCCCAGTTCCCATGGTTTGCCCAAGGCTGCAACAAGGGCTAGGAAGAAGCTGAATTCAGATGAAGAGGATTCAGATTTTGTGCCAGAAGAGGTTCATGCTAAGAAGCAAGAGAAGGCTGCCAAGAAGTCTGCAAGTGAAGCTACTTCTTCCAGAAGAGTTGTTGGCAAAGTCTATGCTAGCTCTGAAGCTAGGAGAGCACCTGAAGGTGCTAGGACAAGGATGGCTCTTCACCTTGAGTCACCCCCAAAGAAGTCATTGCCTAAGAAGGCAGGTGAGAAGAAGGGTGTCAGGAAGAGGATTGTTTATGCTGTTAGCAGGCAGACCTCCATGTTTGAGGACCCTGAGGAGGCTGCTGCTGCTGCTGCTGCTGATGCTGAGGAGGAGGAAGAACATGTTGAGAAAGCCCCTCCCAAGAAGAAAAAGAAGCTTATGTCTGATGCTATGCCAAAGACTGGAACTTCCAAGAGCACTAAGTCTGCTGCAAAGAAGCCTGCTGCTGAGAAGCCCAAGAGACTGTCAAGGCAAATACCAGCTTCTGAGAAGAACAAAGGAACCACCTCCAGAGTTGAGAATGAGGATGCTATGTCTACCCTAATGAAGCTTAGGCCACACCTTCCAGTACATAATGCCAGCTACCCACTTGTTGAGGATATGAAGAAGAGGAAGGACTCTGGCTTGAGGGCATGGAGAGCTGCTGATCCATATGCCCAAAGAAAGAAGACAACTGTGGACTACAGATTCTACACCAAAGAGCAACAGGATTTCTATGAGACTGTGCTTTTTGACAAGAGTCCAGCTATGAGCGATATGCGGTATGTTGATTGGAAATTCATCAAGGAGAATGAGGACTACTTTCCAAGTGTCCAAGACAATTTCCACTGCATTGGTTTGGATGAGTTTGTTGGCAGAGAGTTCACCGCTTGGAATGATGAGATGATCATGCAATTCTACTCCACTGTACATTTCTATGGAGATGGTAGGATTGTATGGATGACTGAAGGTGCAAGGTACGAGTCTACTGTTGAGGAGTGGGCTACCATCTTAGGAGTCCCAGAAGCACAGGATGGTGATTTGGATGTCTACTCAGAATCCAAGGAGAGCCACAATGCTATGGCCAACATGTATAAGGAGATCCCTGCTGCTAACGTGAAGTCTCACAGGCTAGGATCTATTTACTTTCTTTAGGCTGGCCTCCGCACCATGAACACCATTCTGAGGCATACTTTGATGCCCAAGTCAGGAGATGACAAGATGATCCGAGGCTACTCCATTAATATGTTGATCCACCTTGACAGACACACCAGGATCAGAGTCATGGACTTGATTGTTGAGACAATCAAGAGGGTTGCTGCTGATCAGAAGCGCTCTTGCTGTTATGCACCCTATATCCAGATGCTCATCAACTCAAAGTTGGAGAAGCACATTTTTGCTCTAGATCGTCCCCACTTGCCCCTACAGCCAGATCTCGAGGACAATGTTGTGGTGATGGATGCTGAACATCCCGCATCTGCTGCAGCTCAGGCAGAAGCAGAGGCAGCTAGAGCCACTAGTGCTCAAGTCCCCAGATCCAGGAACGAGCAAATGGATCTTTTGATCTCATTAGTTCAGGACATGAAGAAGGACATTAAGGGGATTCTGGACAACCAGAACAGTCTTGTGAGGATCTTCGAGAACAGGATCAAGACCCTTAATGATAAGGTGGATGGGCTGACTAGAACAATTAATGAGCTCAAGAAGGAAGTTGACTCAGTGCCTCTTCCTCAGACTTCTTCAGATGATGATGATGATGATGATGATGAGGATGGATCACCTCTCAGGCCAGGCACACAGTTTACCACTCAGGCCAGATTAGCCACTGTGCCAGCTCCAGACTTGAGGCCCTCTTCATCAGCTCCAGCCACTGTCACCTCAGCTCCTGCTCCATCAGCTCCAGTTCCTCCAGTTGCCACTCCAACTCCATCCACGACATCTGCAGAGATCTTCGCCGACGCTGTTCTCTCGACTCCTTCATCAACAACCGGAGGAGATCAGCCCAAGAACGCTTAGATATATGCCTTTGAACTTTTTGGTAACTTGTTGCCAAAGGGGGAGAAGTGTATATAGATCTTTAGGCTTCGAGTGAGAGAGCGTTTGGTTTTTATTCGCTGTTTCAAAACAATTGTCTTTTGGTTGCTTGTATTGAACTCATGTTTGTGGTGTTTGATCATACGCTTTATGTGTGATGCTACTATTTCCTATCATCTTAATACTTATGAGATGATCATTCACCTTTGCTTGATAGTGTTGTGCTATGATGTTCATTCTAATTATTATCGCACACCACCAAGTGCTTATGAGATGATCATTCACCTTTGCTTGATAGTGTTGTGCTATGATGTTCATTCTAATTATTATCGCACACCACCAAGTTTTATGTGACATGGAAGAAGTGCCCCATGTACCTAATCGATTGTGCATTTGCATTCAAACGCAAATTCAAAATAATGCACAAATTTAGGGGGAGCTCTTGCTTATCACATACTTCTCAAAGCGACGATTATATTCATTGATTATATCTTTGTCGAAGCTTTGATCTATATGTTCTCATCAATTACCAAAAAGGGGGAGATTGAAAGCACATTTGCTCCCTTGGTGGTTTTGGTAATTTATAACAACATATAAGTCATTGAACTAATGTTTCCACTAAGTATATTTCAGGAAAAGTTCAATGATAGGGATGGCAAAAGGATTGTGGAGATTGTGGAATACCCCAAGATGCAAGGAAATAGGTTGGCAAAGCTTCAAGCAAGAGGACTCTACATTTTACATTTGTGAGAAATCACTTTGAGTCCATAGGAAAGCCAATACTATTAAAAGGGGGTAAGGTTTTGTTGGTGAACAAAATGCTCATACGTGCACAAGTGATAGTCACCAAAAACACCCACAAGCTCTCCCACCAAAGTCTGTCCAAAGCCATATATTCAAATTCGGTGCAACCAACATTTCCATTCCGGTGCCACCGATTCAAAACCTCAGACAGACTCAGCCAAACCCTAGCCACTTCGGTGCAACCGATTCCATACCGGTGCCACCGAGTTCAGGTTGCCAACTTTCTGTTATGCAAATTCACAATATCGGTACAACCGAGATTGTTGGATCGGCGTCACCGAGATTGTCAATCTGACTGTTGGTCACCTTATCGGTGCAACCGAGTTTCCTATATCGGTCTCACCGAGATTCAAAAGTTGCCACGTTTTGGTCACTTCGGTACCACCGAGATTAACACATCGGTGTCACCGAGTTGGTCATTTTGTGTGTAACGGTTGGATTTTTGGGGATGCCTATATATACCCCTCCACCACCACCTACTCGGAAGAGAAGCACTCAGAACTATTCCATACTTGCCCCATCCAGTTTTCTGAGAGAGAACCACCTATTCTTGTGTTGAGGTCAAGATCTTCCACTCCAACCATATGGATCTTGATTTCTAGCCTCCCCAAGTTGCTTTCCACCAATCCCATCTCTTCCACCAAGCCAAATCTGTGAGAGAGTGATTGTGTGTTGAGGAGTCTATCATCTTGAAGCACAAGAGCAAGGAGTTCATCGTCATTACCGAGCCTATTACCTTTTGGAGGGTGGTGCCTCCTAGATTGGTTAGGTGTCGCTTGGGAGCCTCCTACTTCGTGTTGTGGAGTGAACCAAGAAGTTTGTAAGGGCAAGGAGATCGCCTACTTCGTGAAGATCTACCCATAGTGAGGCTAGTCCTTCGTGGACGGAAGCCGTTATGGAATAGTCAAGGTTGCTACTTCGTGGACCCTTATGGGTGGAGCCCTCCGTGGACTCTCGCGACCGTTACCCTCCGTGGGTTGAAGACTCCATAAACGTGGATGTACGATAGCACCACCTATCGGAACCACGGGAAAAATCATCGTGTCTACAATTGCGTTTGATCCTCCTACCCTATCCTTTCTATACATGCTTGTTGTTACTTTCCGCTGCTATACTCTTAGACTTGCATGTGTAGGGTGTACTTGACTTGCCATGAAATGCTAAAACTGCAACCACTAAAATTTGGGAAAAGGCAAAACTTTTATTTGGTCAAGTAGTCTAATCCCCCCCTCTAGACATACTTTCGGTCCTACAGTGCTGCGTTTGAGGCGCGGCTGGGCCCGTTGGAGAGCTCTTGCCGACGTGCGTGGAATGGTGGTGGTGGGCGGACATGTGGTGGCCAGAGCTGAGGGCTTCGAGCTCGGCTGCGTGGGCCGGAGCTCGGGTGCGCGCGGAAAGGCTGTTAGGACATGCAATATGCACGAGCTAGAACGCTAGCGAGCACTACGCATTGCGGCAAGCTCGGTGGACGCACGCGCGGGACCAAATGGTCACCGGAGCCACATCGACGATGAGCTCGTGCGGCGGCGCGATTCAAACAACGAGGAATCGAAGACTACGATAGCTAATCCAAGCAAGGAAGAGAGGGGATCAACGGAGAGGCTGACGGCGCTTCGGATGGCAGGCTCAGCGGGCCCGGGGATGGTCCGGTGCGGGCGGAGCGGCGTGGGCGATCTTCAGTGGCCGAAGGTTGAAGAATACGCCGGGTTCGGTGCTTTGGGGCGTCTGGCGTCGCGTAGCTCAACGAGGAGGACGGTGGCGTCGAGGCGGAGCTCTCAGGCTGTAACAGGGGGCGAGAGGGGTGCGGTGGCTGCGGGCACGACGGCGACATGGCCATGGCGGCTCGGCCATGGTGGGGAGAAGCAGCAGGGGGCGAGGGGAGAGGAATGAGGGGGAGAGATCGATCCGGATGGCTCCCCGCAGTCTATCCATCCATCAGGCAGGCAAGCGAGCAGGAGGTTACAGGGAAGTGCGCTTGCGCACAGTGACCACACGCCCTTCGTCCTCCTGGCGAGAGGAGGGAGATGACTCGCGTCGGCTGTGTCACACCCTGTGTTTTGAGTCACAACACTATATTAGTACAGCTAAAAAATTTGGACCAATTAAAACTTTTTTTGTGCATTTGAGTGCTTGACTTGTTTGCTATTTTCTTGCTTGTTCGATTGTGCCACCAACCATTTTAATCCTTCTTCTCTTCAAAACTCATATCCTTGATCCAAAATCCCTACGAAATGATCATGCCATGTGTATAGGACATAAATCTATTTTTATAAAATATTATTTTGGCCAAAAAGCATTTATTTAATTTAGTTTTTCAAAAACCCCTGAATTAAGGTTTGTACTACAAGTCCCCAAATTAGGGTGAATGTTTTGCCCCAAAGACTTTATTTGGAACCTATAATATATAAGATTTCCCAAAACCACAAAATATTATTTTTAAAGGTTATTTTTGTATTTTTTTAAATGCCTTTCTTTGAGGCCAGAAATGGTCTTTTATAGGGGAAAATTATTTTTATGTTTTAAAAATATTTGAGAAACTTTAGGAAACTCGGTGGACATATATTTACCATATATATGAGTTTCAACACATGGTCATGTTCAAAATATTGGACACCACCCTCCAAAACCCTTTCTGCATATTTTAAGTATTTGAAATATTTCTATGTGAAGTATTTTCAAATATATCCAAGAAAATTCTAGCAAGTCACATATGCCTAAAGTGATGATCTTGCATAGTTTCATACCAATCCCAATAGTTTTGGTTCACCAAAATGCCCCAAAAGCCTCTCTGTCCAGAATCAAATTTCAGCAACTTCACATTATCAAGTTTCTCCAATTGATCCCTAACTTTGTGGGCATGCTCTAATCACCGAATGATGCCACCACACCAAGTGGTTCATCAAGGAGAATATCTTAGCATGATCAAATCTATAGAAACCTATTTTTGTTGATTTCTAGGGTTTACAAAGTTTGCATTGGCAACTTCTTTCAAATGAGCTGGAAAATTGTGGGCAGGACCAATTGGTTTTACCATTTATTCCTGGTAAATATCAAGGCCATATGATTCCTCTGCCTAGCCCAAACACAACACAAACACCTTCTGCCATAAACTAGTGGACAAGCTAAGTTGACCCAAAAAGATTCCTCTTGCCCTCACCTTTTTACCACAGCACCAGAAGCTTCCCTTCTACCTTCAGTAAGTCTTTCTTGCCCTGGATCAATCATTGACGGGGGTAAAACCCCAAGATTCCCTCTTTTGGATAGCCTTGGCATGACTCTTCTTCCTCTCTCCTAATGTTCTGTACATGCAAATGCCCCCAAGCCCTACCACAACCTCATTTGCATTCTAATGCCTCAGTCCACACCCAAAAATGGCATGCTAATGTGGGAATAATGAGAAGTTCATCTAAACCTAGATTATGGTAGCAAATGTAGCTTTGAACTACAAGTGCCAGTTATACTTATCTCCCTGAGTTGGAAATTGATGGTCATGTAGTCCTTCCATACCTAAGGCCACTAGACAAGGTTTTCTTCCAAATGCCCTTCAGTAAAAACCACATAAATGAGCCCCAAGTTTACTGCTGCAAACTTGCTCTCTATCAAAACCCTCCATACACAACTCCTCAAGCTCTCCAAACTTACCAGTGCCCTTTTACAGTGCATGCCTCACACGCCAGACATCATTGGCCGACAAAAAGGTTGCCCTGGACATGCATTGGCGTGGTGACCACGCTGTTGACATGCAAAAACGGTGCTCTGCTAAACAACCTTGTCCTGTAGCATGTGTCTAGCCTAGACAGGGTGCCCCCACGCACCAGGCATCTCCCCTCGACCTCTCACGCCCCTCCCCGATGCCAGGAACGCTCCAAGGTGTCTCTGGCGCATGTGCTCTTCGTGCTCGAGAGCATCCGAGGCGCACCCGAGCTCCTCCTTCATCGCCCCTCTACTTCTATTTCTCCCCGAGCACTCCCTCGCACCCATGCCGCTCCCCTCACTCCCAGAGACCCCCTTGCCGAGACATTTGAGCCCTAGAGCTTGGCTTCTCCCCCCACGACCACCATGGCACCACCCTGGCCTCACTCGAATCTGAGTTTCCTCGAGCCCCTCTTCTCCCTTGAGCTTCACCAGAGCCATCAGCGTTGCAGCATTCCTTGCCACCGCGCTCCTTTTCTCCCTCCCGGTGGCCGGAGCGCCGCTACCACGGCCGCCCGTCGCTCGTCTCCTCTACCGCCGAGCCCCTGCTCTCTCCAGTGCTCCCTGACAGGTGGGCCACATCCTTTTAAGTGGAAATTGGATCCGCCCGGAGTCTCCTTCGCCCGGGGAAAACGTATTTCCCCTGGGGCACCTTCAACGTAACCATTTCCCGCCCGCCCGAGCCAGTGGGCCGGCCCAGTTCCTGTCCCGCACCCAGAGCGCGTTATAACCGTTTTGGTAAAGATTCTTTTTCCTTTTTCTTTTTCAGAGGAGAAAAACAATTCATAATAAATTCATAGAAACTCCAAATTTGATGATTCAAAATCCTAGGTGTTCCTAAAATCAATGTCTATCCAAAACTCCAGCTTACACATTTTTCCTCCAAACCTTTCTTTACTGTTCAAATTTAAATTCAAAATTGAAATATTTAAAGCCACTTGGTAAAATCTCTAGAGCATTCATTATATATCCAAATGGACTGATTCAAATTCCTTGATGACTCTCATGTGATGCCCTTTTTCTCTATCCATGTGGATCATTTTTCCCAAGCTTTATTTCTTTTGGATCTAATAGATGGTCCATTTTTTCATTTAATTCATCTTAGTAAACTCATAGAGATTTCATACCAACTCCAAAACAGTGAAACCACTTCCTAAATGTTTCTAAAATCATGCCTTATTTAATGAGTGTCTCCACTCATTTTTATAAAAATATATTCTGTGAACTTCTTATAGGATCATCATTTCCTCCATTTCCACCTTTCAAAAATCCTCGTTGATCCAGATCCAGTAGAACCTCTTTGGTTATTTTCCTTATACCCAGTGGTATCCCAGTATAATAAACTCCCTATTTTAGAACACATTTATTTTCCTTCTTGTTGTGTTGCTTATTATGGTTGTTTCTGACGGTAGTTGACGAAGTAGATGGAGTGCTCGGAGTTGGACCAGAAGCGTGTGAAGACCTCGAAGACTTTGCGGAGCCAGACAAGCAGCCCTTTGACCATGTTTATGAAACCCTTTTATATGCATGTCATATAGCACTTTATTTCGTCGCATAAAAAGCATGATGCTGTGGTGACAACCTTGCTAGGTTGGTCTCCGATGCATTCCTCGTTGATACTTGCATTGTGCATGACCCTACCTTCCTATGACGGTTATGCGGGTGGGAAGTAGATAGGATGCTATGTAGTTGCTACGCAAGTGGGACAGGGATATGCATTGAGATGGAAAACAAATGTTTACCAAAGACCTTTTTGAAAACCCCATTGTCGGTGTCAAAACCGGCGGATCTCGGGTAGGGGGTCCCGAGCTGTGCGTCTAGGATCGATGGTAACAAGGGGACGAAGGAGACGATGTTTACCCAGGTTCGGGCCCTCCTATAGAGGTAAAACCCTACGTCCTGCTCGATTATATTGATTGTATGAAGGTTACAGAGTTGATCTACCTCGAGATCAAATAGCTAAAACCCTAGATGAGTTTTCCTGTCTTACAATCTAAAACCATCCCGGTTTAGACACCGGGGGGTACCTAGGGTTTACACATGATAGGTCTCCTGCCGAGGATGGAGATGTCGATTTCCTCATCTTGACTTGGAGTGCACGACGTGCCTTCGGGGCTTCCTTCTGGAACATGGGGTCTTGATGTATCCGGCCCTTCCTGCGATAGTTAGAGAGCAGCCCACCGGGCCGGCCTATTGGGAGATAGGCCAGCGGCCCGAGGACCCCTTAGTCCAGGATTCCCTCAGTAGCCCCCGAACTAGCCGCCAACGCCAAGGGTCTCAGCTCTGGCAGCTTTTGTGACCAGAGTCTTCGGCTTGCGGGGTGAGTTCTTCTTTCCATAAATGATCGGCTAAGACCAGTCCGGCTTCCGATGATGCGTATTTCATCCGATCATATGATCGTCCGAACACCATGAATCGCTTAGCCCTGAAGGCCAATCGTCAAAGTGTAAACAATGTTTTCTGACGACCTTTCCGACGAAGGGTCGTGACCTACCACGATCGCAAAACCAGCTATGAAAACTCAATTCGCGGTTCGAGGCCGTTTTTACATTGGCACGACTTATCAATGTACAGATCGTGCTTCGTTTCACACGGGATATAATTAACGCCCAAGGTTTATTTTGCGCGTGCATAACGACTCACATGCCTTGGGAAGCGGAGAGATTTGAGGCGCAGTAACGGGAGGCTAATCGGCGTGACGCCTCATAAAAGGGAAAAAACCCCAAGGCCTATTCACACTTTCCATTCGCATCCTCTGCTTCCCCAATCTTTCCAAGCTCCAAGAGCCCAGATCCTGTTTTCCCTCAACTTCTCCTCCGAGCTTAGCCATGGCGGGTTCGGGCTCCATGGGCAAGTGGGAGGCCTCCACAGTCACTGACAAGGACATCAGGGACTTAAAGCTCGCTGGCTACCTCCCCGCCAACGTCTTCCACCGTGCTCCAGAGGCGAACCAGGTGGTGCCCACCCCCAAGCCAGGCGAGAGGGTGGTGTTCGTCCCCCATTTCATCCGGGGACTGAGCTTCCCGCTCCACCCCTTCGTCAGGGGACTCATGTTCTTCTACGGGTTGGACTTCCATGATCTCCCCCCGAACTCCTTCATGCATATTTCGGCATTCATTATTATCTGCGAAGCCTTCCTGCGGGTCGAACCGCACTTCGGCCTGTGGCTCAAGGTCTTCAACGTCAAGCCGAAGACCGTCACGGGCGAGCACGCAGACTGCGGAGGGGCTGTAATCAGCAAGCTCCCCCGCGTCGAGTGGCCAACTGGCACCTTCATCGACACAATCAAGATCTGGCAGAAAGAGTGGTTCTACATCACCGAACCAAGGGATGAGAGCTGGGTGGCGCTTACCGAGTTTAGATCCGAACCCCCTACGAGATTGACCTCGTGGCTCAGGAAGGACCTCGACTGGGGGTCGGATGCAGAGGTGAAATTGCTGCAGAAGCGCATTACCTCGGTGATCAAGGCCAAGGTTGAGCTGTTCAATGTGGTCCAGGTCATGCTACACCGCCGTATTCTTCCCTGCCAGTGCCGGGCCTCCCCAATGTGGGCTTATCAGCTTGCGGACGAGCCTACCATGCGCCAACTCTTCCGCACTACCTCTGAGAAGTTGTGGAAGGCATTATTCAAGCCCCGGAAAAGCTGGCCGGCCAAGGAAGAGGATTCGGGCCTAAGAGCCGATAACCCGCCTACCCAGGTACGGTATAATTTTAATCCACTGACTCTGTTTCTTTGACAAAAGGACTGAACTCCTTCCCCCTCATTCTTGCTGAAATGGTTGAGCAAAACCGCGAAAGTTAACTGCCCAGCACCACAACCCGAAGACCCTAGGTCGGAGTTGTTGACGGCGATGCTCGTCGTGGCGCCGTACTCGGCGCCGAGAACAAGGAGAAGAAGAAGAAGGCCAGAGAAGGTCTCCGCATAAGGGACCAGCCGGACGCTATGTCCGAGGAAACCCATGCCTCCTCTAGCCATGAGGAAGAGCATGAAGACGGGGGGGGGGGGGGCGTTTCCCCACTCACAAGAAAGAGGGCGGCGTCGCCGGACGCCATGGAGGATGTACCTCCTCCTGCCCTGAAGAGGGCATGTCGACCAAGGTTGATCCTGGCCAACGACAGCTCGGACTCTGACGCAGAGTCTGAGGACTTTGAGAAGGTTCCCCAAAGGAACCTAAGGGTCAAGCCCCCAACTCGAAGGTATGAATCCGAAGACTCCCTGGGTCATTTATGCAAAGTTTTTAATGTTTTAAATGCAAGAACGTCTTTTAATCTGCAGCCCACCGCGCGTTCTCCCCACTGACCAAATATCGGATGGGGAGTCTCCACCTGCCGAGCTGGCGGAGAGTGGGACTGCGTCCCACCCCACACCTCCAGGGGCCGCGAAGGATGCCGCGGAGGTGTCATCCCGCAAGGCTACTTTGGAGCCAAACACAAGCGGTGGGGGCGATGACGTCATGGTCGAGGCTAACGCCTCGACTGCCGAAGACCAGGGGGAGGAGCCCTTCCTGGCCACTGAGGAGGAGAGACAGAGGAATGTCCAGTCCCTTCCGAGGTCATCTCCGGAGCGCACTGTGCCTCCGGAGCTACCAGCTCAATCCCTGGTGAGAGATCGGGCTAGCCGGTCATCACCGGCACCACCGATGATAGGGTGGCCAGTCATGGAGGAGGCTCTATCAAGCGCCTCCATCTCCGAGGATCACCGTACTCTTATGCGTGCGGTTTTGCAAGGAATTCAGTCCGTCGATAGCGGACTGAAAGAGGCCTTCAATGGTCTCTTGACGGGCTTCAAGGTGAGTCACGTAATACCCTTTTCCCTAACAATTTTAATTTTATTAAGTTTATGCTATCTTTATATATGTAGTAGCCCCCGAGCCCCGGGTGGGTTTGCAAAAATGCACTCGGGGGTCAAATACTCAGGAGTGAGCAACGATGCGCAAGGCACCATTAGTCCCACAATGTTCTAAAAGCCCTTAAGAGGACTGAACATGGGGTGATATCCTTGACGGTTCGGGGGTTGGAATGCACATAACCGGATATATGTTTTTTATTTTTTGTAGGTCTCGTCCTCGGCGGCGGCCGCTAATGCCGCTGAGCTTACCGAGCTAAATTGGAAGCTCAAGATCTTCGAAGAGGAGCTTGATAGCCTGAACAAGAGGTTCGACGAGGCACAAGGTAAGCCGAATTGTAACATCCGGGCTGTATATTGTTAATGGTCCGCACTGGTAACCCAGTCTAATTATTTATTTATTGCTTCCACAGCTTCAGCTGCGGAGGTTGAAAAACACAAGGCCGAGCTCAAAAATATGAAGCAAGAGGCCGCGAATGAGAAGGCGGCCGCCGAACAAGCAGCAGCCGCACTCTCCACTTTGAAAGCTGCGAGTGCTAAGCAGAAGGCCCGGGTGGAGGAAGTGCAGCAGGAGCTCAAGGATGCCAGCACGAAGTGCGAGGCCCTTGAGCAAAAAGGCAAAGAGCAAGCCACCGAGCTATCCGCGGTGAAATCCGAGCTCCAAAAGGAGCGGGTGGACCGGCGGTCCTTTGAAGTGGAGGTTCGCCAAGTGAAGGCTGTCACAGATGGTAAGCCGTATTCACTACAATGCGCCTTTGGTGGTAGCAGGTTTGCTTTGCTCACCCAGGTGTGGCGTTCCTCAGGCGTCTGTGCGGATCTCCAGAAGAGTGCAGCGGACGCGAACAAGTTCTATGCTTCGCGGGAGGAGGATGATGAGGCTCGGCTATTCTGGGCACAGTTTGAGTCCCCCGAGCGCTCTCCTCTTCTGATCGAGCAGATGAAGCAACTGATAGAGCTGCACAGGATGGCGGAGCCGGCCATGAAGGATCTTTGCATCCGGCTGTGGCCTGAAGAGCCGTTGCCGAGCAGCTACTTCGGCTTGGTGCAGAAACTGTGCGATGATGCGCCTCGGATCGACACGCTAAAGCGTTCTACATGCATCGAGGGAGCTCGGATGGCCTTTGCAAAGACCATGGTGCACTGGCCGAAGCTCAAGCTGACCGAGATGGCCACCGCACCTCCGCCTCCTGGGAAGGGGCATAGGCGCCCCGAGCTATACTTCTCCGCAGTGATGGAGGGTGCTCGGGCGATAGAGGCCCAGTGTTCTAAGGATGTATTTCATGAATGAGCGCGTTGTAATATGTCCAAAGACTTCTTAACGCTTTAGAATTATTGTTGCATGGTTTATCATGTCTTATAAGTCTTTAGTATTTATTTTGACTCCCGTGTGGCCGTTTTATCTGAAAGTTGCGAGTCATCGGCTTCAGCCCCCACGTAGATAGTACGCAAGGTGTATCTGCCTCCGCACTGTGCCCTTAGCCGAGGTATCGGTAACCGAAGGCGGTAGTGCGAGGGGGACAAGGCAAACGGACTATGATGCTTTATCGCTTTCACTTAGCCGGAGGAGCATAAAAAAATGCGGGGGCTGATGACCAGCCCCCAGTGTTTTGTGATGTTCGGATGTACCGGGGCCAAAGCCAGCATCACATGGTTTGTACAAGTATGAAACCCATCATATAACACGGAATAACCTCTATCGATTTTTTAGTATGACACTTATGCTCGGATTTGCAGACCGATTCTCGCTTACTATGACGGTCAGTTTTCGGCTTTCTCCCCTGAGGTGCTTGACCAGGCGAGCTGGAAACACAATCGCAGTGGTTCTCCCTTTGCCCTTTTAGCCGAACGAGCGGAACGTAAGAGGGAAAACACAGGAGTCGGGCAACCCAACTATTGACCCAAGACATAGTTCGGATCCGATGCATATAAAGCAAAATCCAAGATGCCGAACACGCAATCAGGTGTGTCGGAGTGATGCTTAGGGTGATATTTTAAATTCAATCCCCCGGTCTATTAGCCGGTTGCATCGTAATGTATACCGAACAGTTTTCGTAAGGAGCGTTGGTGAGGGAAGAATAGAGTATGTATAAAATACAGCGAAGTGGCCATGTATAATGGTCTTGTATTTGCTCAATAATTCTTAAAGCTCAGATTGCCGAAGCAACTGTTTACAAGTCTTTGAAGATGAAATATAAAATTTACAGAGGAGAGGTTGTACCAGGGGTCTTCGATTGGTGGCTTGACGTCCTCGATGTGCCTTGTCACCAATCTCCTCCTGTGCCTCCTAGGGAGTTGTGTTCCTTTAAGGGTGATGGTGTCGGCGAGCGGACTTTGGGAAGAAGATCTTGAGAAGTCGCCGAAGTGCGGATGAGCTTTACGCTTTAACAGGTCCTTGACGGTACCTGTGATATGTCCGAGGACGTGTACTGGTAGTAGTTCAGTCTAGCCGAACACTTACCCTTTGATAGTTGTTCCCCATTGCTGCCCATGGAATCTTGAGTGCAAAGTTGTGCCTTCTCGGCACGTGTTTGATGGGTATTAGGGCTGTGCAATGGGGAGCGTGTCCCTATTTCTGGGGAGGAGAAGATTCTTGGAGTTCGGACTGAAACCGAGCTCGTTTGTCAACCTTACGTGCCTTTATGGCAGATTTCGGTGTTCGCCGATCGTCCTCGTAATGGAATTCGGCTGCCAGGGCCAATGCATGTTCCTCAGTTCAGAGGGAACGCTCTGTGTTGCCGTTGACAGTGATGACCCCCTTGGGCCCGGGCATCTTGAGCTTGAGGTATGTGCAGTGTGGGACGGCGTTAAAGCGGGCGAACACTGTACGGCCCAGCAGGGCATGATAACCACTGCGGAAAGGTACGATGTCGAAGATCAAGTCCTCGTTGCGGAAGTTATTGGGCAAACCGAACACCACTTCCAGGCTCACAGAGCCCGTGCACCGGGCTTCGACGCCTGGGATCACTCCTTTAAAGGTAGTGTTGCTGGGTTTGATCCTTGATGGATCTATACCCATCTTTTTCACCGTATCTGAGTAAATCAGATTGAGGCTACTTCCTCCGTCCATTAGGACTTTAGTGAGGTGATACCCATCGATAATGGGGTCTAGGATGAGGGCCGCTGATCCCCCATGACGGATACTGGTCGGATGGTCTCGTCGATCGAAGGTGATCGGGTACGCCGACCATGGGCTATACTTGGGGCTACGGGGTCTACGACGTAGACCTCTCGAAGGGCGCACTTCCTCTCCTTTTTGGGTATGTGAGTGGCGTATATCATGTTCACAGTTTTTACCTCTGGAGGGAACTGCTTCTGTCCACCATTGATCGGACCGCGGGGCTCATCATCGTCCTCGCTGCGTGGGCCCTTGCCTTGCTCCTCAGATGCAAGTTTGCTGGCTTGTTTGAACACCCAACAGTTACGGTTGGTGTGGTTGGCGGGCTTGTCTTGAGTGCCATGGATCTGGCAAGGCCTCTCCATGATTTTGTCCAGCGAGGTGGGTCCGTCGCGATTGCCTTTAGGAGGCTTCTTCCGTTGCCCGGATCGAGGGTTGCGGAAGCCGGCATTAATGGCCGTGTCGTCGGCGTCACTATTGTTGTGCCGGCGTTTATTTTTGTTGCGTCATGGTTTCCCGTTTCCGTCCCGAACTTTGGAAGTGCCGGGGTCTTCGGGGTTGTGGCTTCGTCTCGCTAGCCAGTTATCCTCGCCCGCGCAAAAGCGGGTCATGAGTGATGTAAGGGCGGACATGGTCCTAGGTTTATCCTGACCGAGCTGGGAGCCAACCATTCGTCCCGAATATTGTGCCTGAAAGAGGCTATAGCCTCGGCATCTGGGCAATCGACGATCTGGTTTTTCTTGGTCAAGAACCGATTCCAGAATTGTCGAGCGGACTCTCCTGCCTTTTGGACGACGTTGCTTAGGTCGGAGGAGTCCGGAGGCCGTACATATGTGCCCTGGAAGTTAGATCGGAATGCATCCTCGAGATCCTCCCAGCTCCCGATAGAATTTTCGGGGAGACTATTTAACCAGTGCCGAGCTGGCCCCTTAAGTTTAAGGGGTAGATACTTGATGGCGTGGAGATTGTCTCCTCGTGCCATGTGAATGTGGAGGAGGAAGTCCTCGATCCACACTGCTGGGTAAGTTGTTCCGTCGTACTGCTCTATGTTCATGGGTTTGAACCCTTCCGGGAACTGATGCTGCATCACCTCGTCGGTGAAGCACAGTGGGTGGGCAGCGCCTCTGACCCGGGCTATGTCACGCCGGTGGTCGGCGTCTGTTCTGGCCCAGTTTTGTTCCCGACCTCTATTGTTGTAGTCGAGCCAAGGCCGGTACCCATCCCGTCTATCGGGGGAGTACCTTCTAGATCCGTAGATGGATCTCGTGCGGCCTGTTCTATAATCCAGGTCGTGTCGCAGGTCATACCTGTCCTCATGCTCCATTGGCTCTTTTCCCCTTCTGCCGGGTATCGCTGGCCTATAACCGGTGTCGCCAGTCGTCCTATCTCGTCCTCGGGGAGGGCGGTCCGGCTGGTCGTGTGGAGTGTGCCTGGGGGACGGCGTGTTAGGGAGCTCGTCATCAAATTGTGGCAGCAGCCGTCGGCGTGGATAGCTCTTGGGTTGGTCCGATAGACCGGTACCATATCCTTCCTCGGCTGATAGGACCCTCGTCCATCTGTCATTGAGGGTATCTTGCTCGGCCTTAAGCTGCCGTTCCTTTGCCTTTAGGCTTCGGGCAGTGGCTATAAGCTGTTGCCTAAACCGTTCCTAATCCTCAAGGCTTTCGGGGACGATGAAGTCTTCGGCTTCCGGGCCATCCTCCTCCTCTACAGGGGGGAGGTAGTTGTCATCCTCGGAATCGTTTGGATCTTCGGGGTCGCGCTGGTCCTCCGGCCTTTCCTGGTCCTCTAGCGGCTGCTCGGGGATATCGGGATCGCCGAGGTCTTTCGGAGTATCGTTTTCCCCGGTGACAGCAATAGCTTCCCTTCCCTTTTTTGTCTTTGATCGTTTGCGCGGTTTTCGGCGCCTTGACGGCGCTTCACCCGATTTATCAACATTGTTTGCGGGTGTGCGCTCGCCGTTATCGGCTGGAGTATCCACCATGTAGACGTCGTAGGTGGAGGTGGCAGTCCATTGCCTGGTGTTGACGGGGGTGGGAGCATGATCCTCTTCATCCATGTCATCTGCCTCCTCGGAGGCGTAGTCCAACATATCGGTTAAGTCTGTGACAGTGGCTACGAAGTGGGTGGTGGGTGGGATGAAAAATACCTCTTGACCCGCCTTAAGGCCGATCTGAAAATGGATCGGGGTTGGGTCGTCAGTATTTTTTATCGATAATATCCGATCTAGAGCTTCGTTGAGTGTCGAGAGCTCGATCGGGTCAATTTGCTCAGTGCATTCGGAGTTAACCTCCGATGCGTCCGCACAAGAAGTGAGTTCGGCAGGAGCTGGTACCCGGCCACCTGGCGCTATGGCCGTATCTGGACTAAAAGCTAGATCGTCACCGGGGTTGGTCCCGTGGGCGGGATCGGAAGCGAAATCCGAGGTTAAGGCCTCGGAGTCCTCGGGTGCATCGGATGAGACTGCGAGCCTGGTGAGCGAAAGATCGCCCCGAGAGTCTATGGAGAACTCTAGGTTCCCGAATCTGACCTCTTGATCAGAGGCAAAACTCCTGACCCGGCCAAGACGGCCGGTAGGGTCAGTGTGCAGCACAATGCTGCCGAAAGCGAAGATCTGTCCAAGGACGAAGGAGTCCATGTTCCGGACTTCTTCGTTAATGACAACGCGAGCCATCTATTCCTTTGGCGATCACAGCGGAACTCTGAATGAAAGCACCAATGTCGGTGTCAAAACCGGCGGATCTCGGGTAGGGGGTCCCGAGCTGTGAGTCTAGGATCGATGGTAACAAGGGGACGAAGGAGACGATGTTTACCCAGGTTCGGGCCCTCCTATAGAGGTAAAACCCTACGTCCTGCTCGATTATATTGATGGTATGAAACTTACAGAGTTGATCTACCTCAAGATCAAATAGCTAAAACCCTAGATGAGTTTTCCTGTCTTACAATCTAAAACCCTCTCGGTTTATATAGACACCGGGGGGTACCTAGGGTTTACACATGATAGGTCTCCTGCCGAGGATGGAGATGTCGATTTCCTCATCTTGACTAGGAGTGCATGACGCGCCTTCGGGGCTTCCTTCTGGAACGTGGGGTCTCGATGTATCCGACCCTTCCTGCGATAGTTAGAGAGCGGCACATCGGGCCGGCCTATTGGGAGATAGGCCAGCGGCCCGAGGACCCCTTAGTCCAGGACTCCCTCACCCATCGGGTGCCACTAATGCCCAAGGGAGATGGTGTTGAGCTAGGTAACCACCTGGTAAAGAAGTGGTGTACCGAGGCAAGTGTGTGTGTTTTCAAAAGAGGATTGGTTTAAGTTGCGACCATTACTCCAACCTTACATGTACAACCACTCTACCCCTATAAGGGAAGGGGCTTTGTTGATTACATTGGTCGATGGTAGTAGAGAGCCCGCATTACTAGTGGCGGGAATGACATGGTCACTCTCAATACGGAGTCTTGCCTGAAAGGACGACCATGGGTTGTTTTCACAGACACCGAGAACACCTTTGGTCCTCTCATGGATGGTACTTGTGATGTACATCATGCGGGCTGGGTACCAACGAGTGAACTCTTTGTTAGTATCGTCAGGGGAAAGACATTGTTTGGGTACTTACCTCGGGTATGTAATATACTGCGAGTCGTGGCTTGGCACGGAAGTTTCCCGAGTCTTGTGGGTAAAGTGTGCAACTTCTACAGAGTGTAAAACTATTCGAATAGATGTGTCCACGATCAAGGACAGTTGGATTACCGCTCTTGGGCTACGTCCAGATGTTTTCACAAAACTTGGTGTGTATGTGTGTGTGTGTGTGTGTGTGTGTGTGTGTGTGTGTGTGACAAAGAGATGCTTGAGCTAAGTCGGACGACTTGATGAAATGATTGAACATGTGATGTTCAAACCCTGCTTATATTGATATCTGTAACTTGTTCATATGGATATCTGCAACCTGTTGATGCATAATCTTTTATAAATGGTAGGGCATGATGTTGCACTCAAAACTAGCTTTCCGCAAAAATTACCTACTTAGTGTTATACCATGCATTGTTTTACCTTGTCCAACCATGGGTAGCTTGCGAGTACATTCAAAGTACTCATTGGCTTGCCACTGGTTATTTTATTGGCCAGACATGAAAGAATAGGATGTAATGAAGAGTACCTTGGTGATGAGTATGCGAGCTAGGACGCTTCCCAGTCAGAATGCCTATAGGGTTAAGGCAGATGGCATGGGTCCACGCTATCGTTGAAGATTTCCGCTGCAAGTTTATGAAGACTTGGCCATAAAGGTCATATCTTAATAAAACGGTATGTACCGGATGTAAGACTCTTGTTATTCAGTTACTGTGTGTTCAATGAGCATTGATCTCTGAGATCATTGTACACGTGCATTCGGGATCGCGACTTATGAGTCGGGGTCCCCACAGGCTGCCTGCCGGGCTCGGCCTCAGCTACAGTGCTGGGTCGGGCTAGCTGAAGAGGTAAGTTTTCTGCTCTATTTTATATTCTGTTTTGTTTTCTTTTAGTTTATTTCTTTGCCACTAGTTTAAATTCAAAGCCAAATTCAAATCATTGCCAAACCCCTCAAAAATAATTTATGTTGCTCAATGGACATTTCCACATGCACATGAATTATTTCAGGGTTATTTGAAAATATATTCTAGTTATATGAATGTAAATCCAAATTCAAATACAATAGTGATGTAAATTCCGTGCCCAAGATATTCCTTAAAAATGTTCCTAAATTTTGGTTTGAAATATTTATCTTGCCAAAATTCTCAGAAACATTTTTAGAGCATTTGGATTAACTGAAAGCAATTTTGTGGGTTCTTTGCCCTTCTTTTATTTAAGGTTTTGAGGCTTCCACTTCCCTCAATTCAACTTTCAGAAAAAATAAACATGATGACATGATGATGAAATTAAACATACCAAATAAATATTGACACTAAAAGTTCTAGGGCTGTGACAACTCACCCCCACTAAACAAGAATCTCATCCCGAGATTCAGGCGTAGGGTAAGAGGAAGAGGGGACACTAACTAACACAATCTTCACGATTCATTTGCCCTTCTCTAAGATGTTGATACATTACATCATGTTGATCTTGACATCTTTGCTCGCGAGATCCTCATCTAAACACAATGACAAAGGGGACAGGAAAACTCTACAAGAATCGATCTTCTCGAAGATCGTACAACTCATCATCAACTCGTGGGAATGTCTCTTGAGCTGTGACACAAAACACATATCGCGAACGAGGGACTGAGGTAGATGACGGAGGTTCAATTGGTAGGCAACAATTCCATGCTATAAACAGATGGTGAAGTGGTTTCAAAGTAGCAGGGAGTTAATTGCCCTTCATACCATAACAGGGCACCTTAGGAAGGTGGCTCGTAGAGTTAATCCCCTAAGTGGCAAAAAGAATTACTTTTGATCCAAAGATCATTGAAACTCTTCATACCAGGCTAAGGCAGTTCACAAACGATCGTTTGAAGGGGTTCAAAGAAATGGCATACTCATCTTGGAAAGGAAACTGGAGTTATAGAACAGCTCGGCAAACGGAAGGCACATTCCAATTGATACCGAGGATATAACCTAGTGTCTGAGCATGCTCTCAAGAACTTGAGCATTCCCATATTCATCAGGGTTTTACCAACATCCATGCCAAGGATCCTGGCAACACATCATACTACCATGATGAATAATAATGGAGGATGCAGATGCCAGGAAGACACAACTTTCTCAGATTTCACCTTAGCTATGCCAAGGGAATGAAATCTGGACGATCGACCGAGAGACATTTAGCACTCCGCCTCTAATGTTCTCCTTGATGTGCTAGCTGAACCCAATTAAAGGTACACCATGGTATCTAGGACATCAAGTAAAGGTCAGACTTCGGGATCTCAAAGGGTCCATGAGGAACAACTTCTAGAACAAGTCGTATGAAATCCTCATGGGAAAGTGGCTAATTACTGAATGAAGAAACTACAATAATAGGTCTTCCGTTTAGGTGTTTTAGCCACAACATCCACTTTACCGGTTCAGAAAGACCAATATTATAATCCTTGGGAAAGGTTCCAATCATTGTATCTTCCTGAGATTCAGATCTGGTTGGTGTCAGGATATTCCAGACTCAAATGAACAGCGGAAAGGGAAAGTGAAAGGGAAAGGTTGCAACACAAATCGAAGAGATGACGTTGCAAGATTCTCAAGAAATGAACAGCGGAAGCCAACTCCAAAACATGAGTTGGATTGCAAGACCCACATGAGCACATTGTCTAAGACAATCGCGGCGACCATAAGTCTTACAACAAAACACTACTGAGTTCTTGTTTGGGAACCATATCGAGGATATTGAAGTCCTTTTGTAAGTCTTGCTCTTAATAAGGAACTTCTTCTCCTTGAACAAATCAATCAGTGGCTTAGTGTGTAGGGAAATTCATAAGGAATGGAGGTAGCGCGCCTATCAAACCATAGAATACTTCGCACTGCATGACTGACTTGGGATGATTCCAGAGGAAGTAAAACAAACTTTTCTCAAATTCACGAGGACAACTTGCATCAAAAGCACGTGAACTAAGAGGGAGTCACTTCTTACACCAACATATGCCTCATGATCTAGCACGAAGATGATGCTTATGAAAGTTTCCAACACTAACTTTATGTTCATCATCAATCATGGAAAGGATAAACAATGTTGTCAATGGGCTCAACGACAATTCATCGAGATTCCCATGAAGATGGAATTCCATAACGATGTGAACAAGGTGATAGCATTGGTCAGACCAAATGATGTAATGGTGTATGCTCGAGGAAACATCCACGAGTAAGACAACAGTATGACAATCTTTGGTTCTGATTTTGATTTGACGATAGCCCACACTCAAATCAAAGATTGGATAAGACAATAGATGCAACAGTTGATCACAAGGATCAACCGACGAAGATATCCTGTTTTCTCAACATACACACACACGCATAAGATATCCCTTTGGAATGAACTAAGTCAGACGAAGCTTTTATCTTCGAACTCTCCAAGTTGTTGTTTGGCTTAGTCCAACTAGTTCAGGGTATCCAACACAGATTCATGGAGAAGGGGTGGTTTATATGAAAACCAACTTGATCAAAAACTCAACATAATGGTTAGGCAACAACCTGGTGATATTTCCGAGAAGATATTCAGAAATCACGAGCCACCGATATGTTATTGAGTTCGAGAACAATCTTTCTTTCCAGGGCAAGACGATATGATCAAAAGAGCGAGGGATTGACACAATCCTAACTCGTTGATCGAGGAGTGCACCAGGAAAATGGATTAGGTAGGATGATCATTCTTAGAATGGTGATTCAGTAACCAACATGCTAAAAATGAAATTATCACCCATTAACTACCAAGCAACAAGGTAGCTAGGAGTATTGATTTCACACATCATAGTTCACTTGTCGGCGTTTCGGTTACAACCAACACGGAGACCGAGGAATGAACGATAATGGTGAGAAGTACCATTGTGTCAAGAATTCATAAGAGGTTGTGCAATTCCCATGACATTTTCGACATTAATAGGGTAATACTTCAAGGTAGAACAGAGCAAAAGCTAGATTGGCATTTGATTTGTGGAATACAAGTGCTTTGACCCAATCCTAGAAATGGATGAGGTACTAGAGTTTTTTCTCCTAGACATTCTGAAATAGAATGACTTGACGGAACACAAGAATAATGGGCATCGATCAACACGAATGCACAACTACTCTTGACTATCCACTGATAGCTGATGGTCAGAATACAACTGAGGGGGACAACTCAAAGGAACACATGATTTTTCCGAGTTATGGATGCATAGGTTAGCATGTCGAACGAGTTCAATATAATTCTTTTGGATAACCCATGGAGAAAGGTAGGATTGCCAGAGTCACAACTATGGAATGGAGAACTCATCAAAAGCACTCTTGTCGTGATCTTCAGTTCAGGAAGAACTTCTGCCATGGATGGTTCATGGTATTGGAAGATAGATAAACCACAAACCTTGAACACTATAACAAGGTTACTAATCATCCTAAAGGAACGAGCAAACACTATCAACAGGAGTGAGAAGAATGATCCTTGGGTTCAAGAACCCAGAAATAGAATACCTACTGACTAAGTAGCATCATAGGATGCTTTGGATAACGATGGCCAGAATTATCACACTGGAAACACAAAACACAACTAGACTATTGGGTAGTTTTCCGAGACAACATGGTTTCATAACACCTTCAACATATATGTCAAGGTAATAGAATACCTCATTAGAACCATTGGTGTGCTTTGTCTGGCCCAAAAGACATCGAGTCGAGATGAGAGAGTTTGCAATCGCATCAGATTATTATAAACCTTGGATAACTCGGACAACATAACGGTCATACGGCGTGAAATATGAGGCAGCCTGCACGAAAACTGACAACATAACAACTGAATTCGTAAGGAGACATTGATCCAAAAAGACAACACCTTTCCTATAGGTCTCCAGCATAGTAACTCGTCATCCTGATAGATAGATGAGAAATCCTAGTTCCTAATCCCCGTAGAAAAGAAGAGGGTGTCTCAAAATATGAATGACACAAGGAAATGGGTAAAAATAATCTTACGTTCCCTTCCACAATCAATTCCTGTATATAACTAAAGCAGTTCTAGACTCAACATCGACTAGTTTGGCTTGGTAATCCTACACGCAGTCAAGCTCTGATACCAACGCTGTCGGGACCCTGATCCTAAGCCATACGAATCCAGCATGTAACACATCATATCACTTTGCGGCCTCACGCACGGTAAGCTCCACGGCTGCCACGTTACCTTGACCGGGACCGTTTGCGCCTTTTGGCTCATGAATATGAATATGTTGCTAGCAATCATATGTCAGAGAACCCCGGGTTGACGTGACTAGTTATAGACCCAAGTGGCACAACTATATAGGAACATGCATACATAACCCAGCAATGCTGGTGTTGGTCATCAACTTGTGTAGATGAGTCGTAGCAAGTACACCGCGTGACATTTCCCCGTAAGGACAGACACAATAGACAAGAAGGATACATGCCGGTCAATCAGTGTGTCCATAGCAGTAGCAAGCTACCAGGGCTCAATGGAAGCACAAAGAGGCATTTCCCTGTAAAGAAGGCTACCATAGGCATACGGCTAGGTGTTGAATCCCACACATACCAATGCATTTCAAACATACATGCAATATGCACGATATGTGTAGATACAACATGGCATCACAACATTACTCTATGACTCAAGTATTTATTATGACTCATAAGAGCCAACACAGTGTGATATTACAAACAGGGGTCACATGACCCAACACTCAAGTCATACAAGCAGCAAGCGGAAGCATAACATGTCTGAGTATAGTCATCTGCTAAAAGTGGCTGGAGGATCCTGAAAATCTACAACGACCCTCCCAAAGGAGCCAGACCTCTATTTGGGATTCCCAAGCTAATCCGGTCAACATCGAACACATCGCTAGTGAGACTGAAGTCTCCTCTACAAAAACATAAATTAAGCAACCGTGAGTACAAAGTTACTCAGGAAGACTTACATCAGAACTAACTACATATGCATCATTATCAACAAAGGGTTGTGGAGTTAATTGCAGCAAGCCAGCTTTGACTCATGGCTAACCTATATTACGACTACAAGTAGTATCTTTGGGGTATGAGAGCGCACACGAGTCCACATATTCACCACATCAATACACCACTATGGATCCACTCCCGTCTTCCTACGAGAGGGCCATCCATAGCACTCACACTTATCTTGCGCAATTTAAAGTATCCAGTTCAAGTTATCTATGAACCACATAAGCTTTCCAAGTAGTCCATATCCGAGGACATGGCTATTCAAATAGATTAGTTAACCCTACAGGGGTATACTTCTTCACAAACGCTCTCACCACTTATCACCATATGCACGCCATGCATCTCAGCAACCTTCCAGTGGAAGCACTGGCGTGGGCACCGGCCACGACCGTTAATCACATAGGACGCTAGTCCAGGTTTATCGCCTATTTGAGACTAAACCCGCAAGGAAGTCCGGTCAAAGTTTCCTCTATGGCCCCAAACGATGTGCGCAGGGTTCCACAAGCCCACCATTCGGGTGCCACTTGGTACACCATGCCACTGTGCATCTACCGCGTCGAAGCCCACCCTGTCGGGCAACGCTAAGCATGGACACTAGCACTTTTCCTACAAACACCAGAAACTAGTTGCAACTCCTGGACAGAGTACGAGGCAATTAATAGGACGAGAGGGTCCATTGGTTTCGGGTCCAATGTGTGGTAATATCTTGTCTTGGATAACATACACAGAACTCAGTTCTTAAGGACAGTCCCAATGAGACAACTCGCCATGTACTCCTACCTGGCCTCTCATCACTACCTTTTCCAAATCGGATTCACACACTTAGCTCTCACACAACAGGACATGAAAACATCCATTCCAATTCATCGCATAGATGGATCAGACCTGACACAACTCTAAGCATAGCAGGCATAGTAAGCAAGCATGGATGAGTAAGCACAACAAGGCTCAAGCAATTGTTACTCATGTCGAGTGGTTTCAACTATTTACTGTGACAAAGACATGTCATGCAAAGGAATGGGTTCAACTATCGAGAACATGTAACAGTTGAATCCTTAATGTCCTAATGCAGTAAAAGAGTACATGAGCGATAGAGTGGGTTTATATCAGTATGCTCAAGGGGGGGTTGCTTGCCTGGCACTTCTGAAGATAGTACTTCTCTTCATCAGTGTCAATGATCATAGCGTCGGAACCATCGTCTACCGAGAAAGAACAACACCGATGAACAAGAAGAAGGACCACAATCAATGCAATGCACAATCAAGTGAATGGCATGACATGTTAAGGTACTATATTGACCTAATGCAATAGATAGTCATATTAAGTGAAGTGAAATTCAAATATATACTAAATTCCAACTCCAACACTATTTATCAAATTGCCATCATTTTCCCTATTTGGTGATGTTAACTTGTTCAAACATTTATGAACATGGCATAAACATATTCTTCATATTTTTCTGATCATTTTTCTTATATAAATTATTTTCATCTGAGTTATAAATTAATTTCTATGATTTCTAGAAGTTTTAAACATTTCTTGAAATTAATAAATCCTTTTAGATTTATTTTAAATTCTAGAAAGGCTTTATGACATCAGGGTGATAACAGCATGACGTCAGCAAGTCAACTGGTTGGTCCAGGTCAAACCTGACCTGTGGGACCCACTGGTCAGTGGCACATTTAATTAAACGTGTTTAATTAACTTAATTAGGTCATTAACTTATTAATCCAGGGGGCTGGCCTCACCTGTCACTGACCCAGGGAGGTCATACCTTTGTCAGTGGGGTCAAACCCGCCGGCGTTGAGCCACCGGCGGGGTCAAACGCAGCGGCGTCGCTCGGGATCGTGTTGTGGTGCTCCGTTCGAGGCGCGGCTGGGCCCGTTAGGGAGCTCCTACCGGCGCACGTTGAATGATGGTGGCGGGCGGACCTGTGGCGGCCGGAGCTGAGGGCGGCGAGCTCGTCTGCGCTGACCGGAGCTTGGGTGCACGCGGAAAGGCTGCTACCACGTGCAAAACGCACGAGCTAGAGTGCTAGCGAGCACTACGCGTTGCGGTAAGCTTGGTGGACGCACGCCCGGGACCAAATGGTCACCGGAGCCTCATCGACGACGAGCTCGTGCAGCAGCGCGATTCGGACAGCGAGGAATCAACAACTACGATAGCTAATCCAAGCGGGGAAGAGAGGGGATCGACAGAGAAGCTCACGGTGAGTCGGATGGCAGGCTCAGCGGGCTCGGGGATGGTCCGATGCGGGTGGAGTGGCGTGGGCGATCTTCAGCGACCGAAGGTTGAAGAAAACGCCGGGGTCGGTGCTTCGGGGCGCCTGGCATCACGTAGCTCAGCGAGGAGGACGGTGGCATTGAGGCGGAGCTCTCAGGCAGTAAGAGGGGGCGAGAAGGGTGCGGTGGCTGCGGCGACGACGGCGACATGGCCACGGCAGCACAGCCATGGTGGGGAGAAGCAGCTGGGAGCGATGGGGAGAGGAATGAGGGGGAGAGATCGATCCGGACAGCTCCCCGGAGTCTATCCATCCATCTAGGCAGGCAAGCGAGCAGGAGGTGGCATAGAAGTGCTCTTGCACACGACGACTATGCGTCCTTCGTCCTTTTGACGAGAGGACGAAGATGGCTGGCATCGGCTGCCTGCTGGGTTGGGCCTCAGCTACATTGCTGGTCTGGGCTGGCTGAGCAGGTAAGTTTTATGCTCTGTTTATATTCGGTTTTGTTTTCTTTTTGTTTATTTCTTTGCCACTAGATTAAATTCAAAGCCAAATTCAAACCAGTGCCAAACCCCTGTGAAAATAATTTATTTTGCTCAATGGACATTTCCACATGCACATGAATTATTTCAGGGTTATTTGAAAATACATTCCAGTTATATGAATATAAATCCAAATTCAAATACTGTGGCACCCCGGCTCAGAGAACCGGATTACCAGTGTTTCCAACCCAGAGATCATGTCTTCTGGAAACACACAACAACTTGGTACAGAACAGAACAGAACTTTTATTGATAGTAGTCGAGTACAAGCGCATATATTACATTGATGACGAGGCCAAAGGCACCCTCGGTGCTATGACAGTATCTACATTATTAATGACACATAGCAGGGCCCCGGAATACTAAGTACTTCTACGGCATAGCGGAACATAGCGCAACTCCATCCACAGGGACACTGCTGTGGACACATCCTAGTTATCGTAGCACGAACCATCAGGACCTCCGTCCTCGGCTTCTCCTGCATCTGGCATGATACGCCAGGTGAGTACTTCGAATGTACTCGCAAGCTCACGACAACCAGGTAATGCAGCAAACAATAGCATGGCAATCAACATGATAACACCGAAGTAATTCACTTACGGTAACCGATTATCAACTTACCCTCTTCTGTGTTGTTCCACAACCCTCGGAATACTCATAACCATCGAGTACTTCCGAACACAAGACGAGTTCTTCCATCATTACCAACATCGATATAGTTGACCATCTACTGAGGTCTGGTCGGGCTGTCCAATACCGTGGACTTTGCTATTCGAATAGATTTTTCACTCTGCAGAGGTTGCGCACTTTACCCACACCATGAAGCACCTGGCCTCGTGATCCCACTCGGGTGGACCAGCGTTGCTTCAACAAAACCTGCCTGACTCGTGACTCTTTCATCGTACCACCGGCACTCATCCTCCCCCGGAGGCTTGCCCTGGGTGGCCTATGTGTCCTCATGACACCTGCCACCGTCGTGGCCCAAACTAAATAGTCCCAAACGGGGACTACACTGTCCCAAACGGGGACTAAACTATCCCAAACGGAGACGCCGGCACAAACCAACAACAACTGGGCTCACAGGGTTATCGCCGCCTACCTGATCAGGGTAGCACGCGCGCATAACCCTCCCTCTTTCGAGGTACCGGTGAAAGATCACGCAGTCAAGCCAAGTCAAGGCCGTCCCATACCGGCAAATGTGGTTGCACGAGTATGCCCGGACAGGTGACTCAAGATCAACTGACTAAATTCATCTTGCAAACATAGTAATTCATCACCATGCTTATGTATTTAATATGGTTATGATTTATCCATGATAAATAAATCAACATAATGCATATAAAGATGCAATGCTATAGAAATGCATGCATGAAATGGGTATCATGGCTTGCCTTGCTCTGTTGGGTGGTTCAAACACTCTTGATCTTCAAAGGCACCACAATCTCCCTCTGAAAGTATTTTCAAAATACAATTGAAAATGTCACATAAAGCATTTTTATTAACCAGATATTTTGTCGGTATAGGAAAAATACCAAAATTTGTCAGCAAATAAAGGGGCTCAATACCAACTCAGTGCAAAAAGAATCAATTGAATTGGAGCTATGGATAAAAATTTATTTAGGGTCAAAGTCTGGTCAAAATTCTGATTTTAAATGAATTTAAACAGAAAATCAGAAAATCTCCAGCGGGCCACGTCGAAAGCGTATTTTCAGAATACGCTTCCACTTACCCCTTCGCGCGCGCACGCGGGCTGAGACGCTGACGGGTGGGGTCGGCCCTTTAAAAACAGAGAGAGGGAGGAGGAGACAGAGGCAGGGCGGGGCTCCGGCGACGGTCCCCGGCGACAGAGGCGGCGGCGGCGCTCGGAGTTGAGGGGAATGGATCGGGCGCTCAGAGACGAACATGCACGTACCCGCAGCTCCTCCGGGGATGGACGGATGGCGTCGTCCCCTTCTTCTCCGGCGGCGGCGGCGTTCGGTGACCGTCGGAGAGGTCCAATCCGGCTGCAATCCGATCGGGAGAGAGCTCTAGGAGGACCAGGGAGACCTACTAGTCTCACTGGAGGGCTCAGGAGGGGCTAGGAAGAGGGGTGGAGGAGGCGGTCGACAGAGCTAGGGCGGCGGAGCAACTCCGGCGAAGCTCGAGGCCAGAGGGCCTCTCGGCCTTGGCTCTTGCTTGGGGGAGCCGATTAGAGGAGGAGGGGGAGGGATGATGAGCTCGGAGAGGCCGGGCGAGGCTATTTATAGGCAGGGAGCGCGGGCGGCGACCTCTCTGGAATGGCGGCGACGTGGCTACGCCACTGGAGCCAGGACGGCGAGCTGGCCGTCGCGAAGCGGGGCGAAGGGACGGGAGAAGGCAGAGGCATTCAATGCGCGAAGGGACGGCTTGCGGGGAAGACGACGGCGGGGATGCCACTATGCCCGCACGGGTCTCACAGTGCGGCGCTGCGGTGGCGGCCGGCGAGGGCTTCTCCGGCGAGGGGGAAGGGTCTGGAGGGTCTAGGTGGCTGTCGGGGAGCTGGTCGGCACTAGCAGACGAGGTACGGCGACGCGGGCGTCTCGCTCCGACGATACCCGAGCCTGGCGGCGCCCAGAGCGCGGTTTTGGCAGGCTGGCTACGCGGTCACCGCGTGCACAGGCACCCGTGGCGCGCGCTGGCCTGCCACACCTTGTCTAGAGTGTCGTTCACGCGTACTACAGTCCACTAGTGGCACTAGCTTGCCCAATAACCCACTGAGATGAGAGGTATCATCACCAATAGCTCACTGTCAGCAACTTGAGGAGGTTCTGGAGAGGAAATAAAATGGAGATTGGACCAATGGAGATGTCTAGGGCTATCTAGGCTGGAGGGACTAGAGACTGGCAAAGTTTGAGAAAGTTTGAGAAAGAAATGAGTATGGTTGCTTTGAAAACCACCATTCTGGTCCAGAATCTAAATGAGCTTGTGGCACTCACATGGATGCTATGCTAATGTTGAAACTTGGTGGAGAGAAGTTATTTGGTAGTGCACACATGCCATAAAATATGTAGATCATTTGTGCACCCCTAGCTTGTACTTCCTTCACAAAGATTCAAAATAAGCAGAAACTTGACAGGGTCCTGCTGCTCAAAATTTGTACTGGACCAGATGATGTTTTTGGATATTGGAGCTAGATAGGATCCCTAGGAGCTTGAGGAATTTATTGGGAATTTTCTGGGATAGGAAAAATGGGGTTACTTCACAATGGACAGATTCTGGTCAGAAACAAAAGAATTATTCTGGCCAAAACTTTCCATTGGGCAATAGAATATTTTTGGAGATTATGGAATCATATGATGCTAAGAAGGTGGGGGAAAAGTTTGGGAATTATTTGATCATCCAAACTATAGGTTGCTTCACAACCCATAGTGGTGACATAATTTCCCAAATAAATAAAAGGGTTTATTGGAAAAGATTAAATATGGGAAATTAATCCAGGAGTGATGAAGAAAGGTTTTGGCAAAAATGAGGAAGGTTTTGGGTTATTGGAGAAAAGGTTCAAAGAATCATAGATCCTAATCAACTGGAACAAGTTTGAAAATCATCCAAGTTTGCAAATAAAAATCCAAATAGTTTTGAAAAAAATATTGTTAAAAACCAGGGTGTCACAAACCTACCCCCCTTAGGATGAATCTCGTCCTCGAGATTCGGTTGCTCAGGGAACAAGTATGGATATGCGGATCTCAAGAAATCTTCCCTTTCCCATGTAGCCTCTTCCTCAGTGTGGTGCTCCCATAGCACTTTGTAAAACCTGATTATCTTACTCCTGGTAGTTCTTTCCATTTCATCCAGGATTCTGACAGGCTTCTCGTCGTAGGTCAGGTCTTTAGCCAGTTCTAACTCACTCATATCCGCTTGCTTGATTGGTGGTGCAATGCACTTCCTTAATTGTGATATATGGAAAACATCATGCACTTCAGACAATTCTGGTGGTAATTCCAACTGATATGCTACTCTGCCTCTTCTAGCAATCACTGGAAATGGACCAATATATCTCGGTGCAAGCTTTCCCCGCGTATGGAATCTCTTCACTCCCTTCATGGGGGTTACTCTGAGGTACGCATACTCTCCGGGTTCAAAGGTCACTTCCCGGTGCTTTGCGTCATAGTAGCTCTTCTGACGGGACTTGGCTGCTCGAAGACGTTCTTGGATATCCTTGACTTGCTTCTCAGCCTCGAGCATGAAGTCCGTACCAAAGATTTGGCTATCCCCTGTCTGAGACCAGTTCAAAGGGGTACGGCACTTCCACCCATATAATGCCTCGAAAGGTGACATCTTCAGACTTGACTGATAGCTGTTGTTATAGGAGAATTCGGCATAAGGTAGACTGTCTTCCCATTTGGGTCCATGGGTGAGAGCACATGACCGAAGCATATCCTCCAGTATCTGGTTCACTCTTTCTGTCTGCCCGTCTGTCTATGGATGGTATGCCATGCTATGCTTCAGCATGGTTCCCAAAGCTTGATGTAGTCGCAGCCAGAATGCTGAGGTGAATAGGGAACCCCTGTCTGAGGTGATGGACTTGGGTACTCCATGGAGACTAACTATCCGGGACATGTAGAGCTGTGCCAGCTGGTTTGCGTTGAAAGTGGTTTTCACCGGAATAAAGTGAGCCACCTTCGTGAGTATGTCCACAATGACCCAAATAGCATCGTTGCCTCTTGTTGACTTGGGTAGTCCAACAATAAAGTCCATGCATATGTCGTCCCACTTCCACTGGGGAACCGGTAAAGGTTGCAGTAGCCCAACGGGTTTCTGGTGTTCCGCCTTAACCTTGTTGCAGATATCACAGCAGGCAACATAGTAGGGTGTATCCCATCGCATTCTTGGCCACCAAAACGTCTCTCTCAGATCCTGATACATTTTTGTGCCTCCCGGGTGGATAGAATATGAGGACTCATGAGCTTCTTTGAGTATTTGCTGCCTCAGATTATCCTGATCGGGCACGCATATCCGCTTCTCGAACCATACGGTGCCTTGATCATCCACGTGGAAGGACTTGGCTTTTCCTTTCGGAATCAGCTCCTTGATCTTTTTGATTCCCTCATCTAGCTCTTGGGCCTTCTTGATTTCTTCCATAAGGGTGGGAGTAATTTCCAACGTGTCCGAGGTAGTTGGGCCGCATAGCACCTTGTTGAGCTCAGCGAACTCTTCTTGTAACCTTGGATGCATCCTTCCCATTAGTGCATTCACGGTGCCTTGCTTTCTGCTGAGAGCGTCCGCGACCACATTGGCTTTCCCCGGATGATAGTTTATCCCAATGTCATAGTCCTTGACTAGTTCAAGCCATCTTCGTTGCCTGAGATTTAGGTCAGGCTGAGTGAAAATATACTTGAGACTCTTATGGTCCGTGTATATTTCACAGCGTTGCCCAATGAGGTAATGCCTCCAAATCTTCAGGGCATGAACTACGGTTGCTAATTCCAAATCGTGTGTGGGGTAGTTCTCCTCATGGGGTCATAGCTGTCTGGATGCATATGCTACAACCTTCCCTTCTTGCATCAACACGCAGCCGATTCCACGTCTGGAAGCGTCACAGTAGATGTCGAAACTCTTGTGTATGTCTGCAAGGACTAGGACAGGTGCCGTAGTGAGCCTGGTCTTTAATTCCAGGAAACTGCTGTCGCATTCCGTCGTCCAGACAAACCTTTGATTCTTCTTGAGCAACTCCGTCAGGGGCTTGGCTATTTAATAGAAGCCTTCTATGAAGCGTCGATAATAGCCTGCCAATCCCAGGAAACTACGAACTTCGGTCACTGTAGCTGGTGTCTTCCAATTTAATACCGCAGTTACCTTGCTGGGGTCGACGGCTACCCCTTGTTCTGACAGAATGTGCCCCAGAAATCCCACCTCTTTTAAACAAAATTCACACTTACTAAATTTGGCATACAGGCGGTGGTCTCTTAATCTTTCCAGGACAGCTCGGAGATGCTGCTTATGATCTTCTTCATCCTTGGAATATATCAGTATATCATCGATTAATACCACCACAAATTTATCCAGAAAGTCCATGAAGACTTTATTCATCATGCTCATGAAGTAGGCTGGAGCATTCGTCAATCCAAATGACATGACTGTAAATTCATACAGACCGTATCGGGTGGTGAACGCTGTTTTGGGTATATCCTCTTTTCGGATTTTTAGCTGATGATTTCCGGTTCGAAGGTCAATTTTGGAGAATACTCGGGCTCCATTCAACTGGTCGAACAAGTCATCAATGCGAGGAAGCGGGTACTTATTCTTGATAGTGACCTCATTCAGCTAGCGATAGTCTACGCACATTCGTAGGCTTCCATCCTTCTTCTTGACAAAGAGCACTGGTGATCCCCATGGCGAGATGCTTGGGCGAATGTACCCTTTTTGCAACAATTCATCCAGTTGCTTCATTAGCTCAGCCAACTCTGGACCTGGCATACGATAGTATTTCTTGTAAATTGGGGCGGTACCGGGAACCACTTCGATTGCAAATTCCAGCTCCCGGTCAGGGGGCATCCCTGGTAGTTCCTCAGGAAATACATCCGGAAATTCACAGACTACCGGAATCAAGTTCATATCCGTGGCGGTAGTTTGGTATGCCATTCCCTTCCTTGTTCTCATCGTGCTGGCAAGGAATTGAATTGTTTGTCCGGTTGGGTTAACCAGTGTTACTGTCCTGCTGGCACAATTGATGCACACCTGATGCGGTGTCAACCAATCCATTCCCAGTATTACGTCCAATCCCGAGGATTCAATGGCAATGAGGGCAGCTGGAAATTTAATTCCATGTATTGAAAATTTGTGCAAGGTGGCAAAACTCCGCGAAATAAACAAATGAGAAGCCCCCGAATCAAATAAAATTACTGCAGGTATGTCGTTAATAGAAAACATACCAAGGACTACTTCTGGAGCTTCGCAGGCTTCCTCAGCGGAGATATGGTGGACGCGTCCATGGCAGAAGTTATGATTGGGGCGGCGTCCAATAGTGTTGACCTGCGGCTTGACGTCGGCGGATGACTTCCCATTGTTGGTGGGGCACTGTTTGGAGTAGTGTCCACTTTGGCCGTAAGTGAAGCAGGTATTGTTGCGGCGGCAGTCCTCTATTACGGGCTGTTTACCGAAGGTCTTGGTCTGCCTCACTGCCTTATTGTTGTTGCTGCCATTGCTCCATGTAGGCTTATATTCAGATGTGCCTGGCTGCCAGGTGCGTGGCTTTTGCGCAAACGGCTCACGGTTGTCCTTCTTGGGTTCAAACTTCCGCTTTTGGTTATCGTGTCCGGACTTGTGCTCCCTTTCGTCTATAAAGGCCTTGTTCACCAGTGTCTGAAAGTCAGGAAAGTCTAGCATGCATAGCTGACAACGGAGGAAGTGATTCAGTCCTCCTAGGAACCGATCTATCTTTCTCTCTTCGGTGGCCACATCATACGTAGAGTACCGTGACAGATTGTTGAACTTGTTAAGGTACTCTGCCACCGACATATGTCCTTGTGTCAAAGCAAGGAACTCCCTTTGCTTCACCTTCATTATGCCGGTAGGAATATGATATTTGCGGAATAATTCCTTAAACTTTTCCTAGGTAATTTCTTCTTCAGAAGACCATGTTGCCTTTGTGTTATCCCACCATATAGCTGCTGGCCCTTCCAGGTAATGGGTGGCAAACGGAACCTTGTCTGAATCCTCGCAATGAGCTATGTCCAACTTATTTTCTATGGTCCTTAGCCAATCGTCGGCTTCTATAGGGTCCACAGCTTGACCAAAATTGGGTGCTTTGTGCGTTGGAAATCAGATAACCTGGAGTGGGTTCCATTATGATTGTGGTTCTGACCTACCATAACCTGCATACTCTTCAAGAATTCCATAAGATCCTGGTTTCTCTTTTCCTCAAACATTCTCATGATCTGATCAGTAGTAGGTGCTTGAGGTGGTGGGGGTGGTAAATCTTCTGGTGCTTGACCTGCTTGTCTGGCGGATCGACGAACGGGGGTTCCATCGCCGCCTTGGCTACAACTTCTCTTCATCCTAAATTTGTTCCCATTGCAAAATACCGAATCGATGAGCAACACCCATAAGGGAAAACACGGTTATATGACACCAGAAGGAAAATACGCGAAAAGGGCGAGTAAAGCAAACCACATAATTATACAAGATAACCCAACATCATACATGGCAAGCTAGTAGGGGATATCATGGCTAGACTGCTCATACGGCAGTTGACATATGCAAAGATACATGCTCAACAACTCAAGCCTCCACTCTAGTGGCACTGGTGGCACGAACACTGCCAGACCACAGACTCCTCGTCATCTGATCCTGAGTCAGAGTCGGAACTGATGATGTGGATCTCATCCTCCGGATCAAAGGAAACACGACGACGCTGCTGGGATGGTTCTCCTTCTGGGGAAGAAGGAGCACGACGCCTCAACATCGGAGCGGCTGGAGTGGCAAGGAGTGAGGCCCACTTAGCCGGGGTCTCACGACGGCTACCAGACAAAAAGCCTGGTGGCACAGTAGAGGTAGAAGGAGCCTCAAACCTGGGTGGAGGTGGAACTGGTGGTGGATATATGGGTGGATAGATAGGCTGAGGTGGAGGTGGAGCTGGAGTCACGGCTGCAAGTGCCCCTAAGACACGAGACAGCTCCTCAGCCAAGGATATGATCGTACGATAACTCGCGTTCAGATAGCGAGACAGCACAGCAGTCGCACGATCACACGCCGAGTCAACAGGAGCGAAAATGACTCGCCCTGTCGTAGGCGACAGGGTGGGATAGTGGAAGAAACCTGGATGAGTCTGCATCTCAACCTCGTGGAAGCGCAAGTCAGTGAGAGCCTCCATCGCGGCAAACTGGATCGCCAACTCCGGGGTGGAAGCCGTTCCGCCCTTGGAAGAGCGAGAGTAGCAACCAAGGTCCGAGCTCGCGACCAGGAAAGCCTCTGCATGGTACTCGTACACTGACTCAGCAAGCTGATCCCGAAACACCTGGTACACTGGATCTTTGCCGTGAGGGTACAGTCGAAGCCAGACGTTCCGGAGCAGTACTGGAAAGGTGGATGGTGCAGGCTCAAAATGATAGTGGTATGGAACTGGTGCCATCTACACTCACAATGCCAACGGTTAGTGAAACAATGAGGCATGATGCATGCTATGCAATAATCAAATGCAACAAGCAAGATGCACACTCAAGACCCTACACTAATCGCAGTTCTAGCGCAGGCTAACTAGGGTGTCCTACAGTCAGCACGGCTCTGATACCAAGCGTTGTGGCACCCCGGCTCAGAGAACCGGATTACCAGTGTTTCCAACCCAGAGATCATGTCTTCTAGAAACACACAACAACTTGGTACAGAACAGAACTGAACTTTTATTGATAGTAGTCGAGTACAAGCGCATATTTTACAATGATGACGAGGCCAAAGGCACCCTCGGTGCTATGACAATATCTACATTATTTATGACACATAGCAGGGCCTCGGAATACTAAGTACTTCTACGGCGTAGCGAAACATAGCGCAACTCCATCCACAGGGACACTGCTGTGGACAAATCGTAGTTATCATAGCACGAACCATCAGGACCTCCGTCCTCGGCTTCTCCTGCATCTGGCATGATACGCCAGGTGAGTACATGGAATGTACACGCAAGCTCACAACAACCAAGTAATGCAGCAAACAATAGCATGGCAATCAACATGATAACACCGAAGTAATTCACTTACGGTAACCGATTATCAACTTACTCTCTTCCGGGTTGTTCCACAACCCTCGGAATACTCATAACCATCGAGTACTTCCGAACACAAGACGAGTTCTTCCATCATTACCAACATCGATATAGTTGACCATCTACTGAGGTCTGGTCGGGCTGTCCAATACCGTGGACTCGGCTATTCGAATAGATTTTTCACTCTGCAGAGGTTGCGCACTTTACCCACACCATGAAGCACCTGGCCTCGTGATCCCACTCGGGTGGACCAGCGTTGCTTCAACAAAACCTGCCTGACTCGTGACTCTTTCATCGTACCACCGGCACTCATCCTCCCCCGGAGGCTTGCCCTGGGTGGCCCCTGTGTCCTCATGACACCTGCCACCGTCGTGGCCCAAACTAAATAGTCCCAAACGGGGACTATACTGTCCCAAACGGGGACTAAACTGTCCCAAACGGGGACGCCGGCACAAACCAACAACAACTGGGCTCACAGGGTTATCGCCGCCTACCTGATCAGGGTAGCACGCGCGCATAACCCTCCCTCTTTGGAGGTACCGGTGAAAGATCACGCAGTCAAGCCAAGTCAAGGCCGTCCCATACCGGCAAATGTGGTTGCACGAGTATGCCCGGACAGGTGACTCAAGATCAACTGACTAAATTCATCTTGCAAACATAGTAATTCATCACCATGCTTATGTATTTAATATGGTTATGATTTATCCATGATAAATAAATCAACATAATGCATATAAAGATGCAATGCTATAGAAATGCATGCATGAAATGGGTATCATGGCTTGCCTTGCTCTGTTGGGTGGTTCAAACACTCTTGATCTTCAAAGGCACCACAATCTCCCTCTGAAAGTATTTTCAAAATACAATTGAAAATGTCACATAAAGCATTTTTATTAACCAGATATTTTGTCGGTATAGGAAAAATACCAAAATTTGTCAGCAAATAAAGGGGGTCAATACCAACTCAGTGCAAAAAGAATCAATTGAATTGGAGCTATGGATAAAAAGTTATTTAGGGTCATAGTCTGGTCAAAATTCTGATTTTAAATGAATTTAAACAGAAAATCAGAAAATCTCCAGCGGGCCACGTCGAAAGCGTATTTTCAGAATACGCTTCCACTTACCCCTTCGCGCGCGCACGCGGGCTGAGACGCTGACGGGTGGGGTCGGCCCTTTAAAAACAGAGAAAGGGAGGAGGAGACAGAGGCAGGGCGGGGCTCCGGCGACGGTCCCCGGCGACAAAGGCGGCGGCGGCGCTCGGAGTTGAGGGGAATGGATCGGGCGCTCAGAGACGAACATGCACGTACCCGCAGCTCCTCCGGGGATGGAAGCATGGCGTCGTCCCCTTCTTCTCCGGCGGCGGCGGCGTTCGGTGATCGTCGGAGAGGTCCAATCCGGCAGCAATCTGATCGGGAGAGAGCTCTAGGAGGACCAGGGAGACCTACTGGTCTCACTGGAGGGCTCAGGAGGGGCTAGGAAGAGGGGTGGAGGAGGCGGTCGACAGAGCTAGGGCGGCGGAGCAACTCCGGTGAAGCTCGAGGCCAGAGGGCCTCTCGGCCTTGGCTCTTGCTTGGGGGAGCCGATTAGAGGAGGAGGGGGAGGGATGATGAGCTCGGAGAGGCCGGGCGAGGCTATTTATAGGCAGGGAGCGCGGGCGGCGACCTCTCTGGAACGGCGGTGACGTGGCTACGCCACTGGTGCCAGGACGGCGAGCTGGCCGTTGCGAAGCGGGGCGAAGGGACGGGAGAAGGCAGAGGCATTCAATGCGCGAAGGGACGGCTCGCGGGGAAGACGACGGCGGGGATGCCACTGTGCCCGCACGGGTCTCACAGTGCGGCGCTGCGGTGGCGGCCGGCGAGGGCTTCTCCGGCGAGGGGGAAGGGTCTGGAGGGTCTAGGTGGCTGTCGGGGAGCTGGTCGGCACTAGCAGACGAGGTACGGCGACGCAGGCGTCTTGCTCCGACGAGACCCGAGCCTGGCGGCGCCCAGAGCGCGGTTTTGGCAGGCTGGCTACGCGGTCACCGCGTGCACAGGCACCCGTGGCACGCGCTGGCCTGCCACACCTTGTCTGGAGCGTCGTTCATGCATACTACAGTCCACTAGTGGCACTAGCTTGCCCAATAACCCACTGAGATGAGAGGTATCATCACCAACAGCTCACTGTCAGCAACTTGAGGAGGTTCTGGAGAGGAAATAAAATGGAGATGGGACCAATGGAGATGTCTAGGGCTATCTAGGCTGGAGGGACTAGAGACTGGCAAAGTTTGAGAAAGTTTGAGAAAGAAATGAGTATGGTTGCTTTGAAAACCACCATTCTGGTCCAGAATCTAAATGAGCTTGTGGCACTCACATGGATGCTCTGCTAATGTTGAAACTTGGTGGAGAGAAGTTATTTAGTGGTGCACACATGGCATAAAATTTGTAGATCATTTGTGCACCCCTAGCTTGTACTTCCTTCACAAAGATTCAAAATAAGCAGAAACTTGACAGGGTCCTGCTGCTCAAAATTTGTACTGGACCAGATGATGTTTTTGGATATTGGAGCTAGATAGGATCCCTAGGAGCTTGAGGAATTTATTGGGAATTTTCTGAGATAGGAAAAATGGGGTTACTTCACAATGGACAGATTCTGGTCAGAAACAAAAGAATTATTCTGGCCAAAACTTTCCATTGGGAAATAGAATATTTTTGGAGATTATGGAATCATATGATCCTAAGAAGGTGGGGGAAAAGTTTGGGAATTATTTGATCATCCAAACTATAGGTTGCTTCACAACCCATAGTGGTGACATAATTTCCCAAATAAATAAAAGGGTTTATTGGAAAAGATTAAATATGGGAAATTAATCCAGGAGTGATGAAGAAAGGTTTTGGCAAAAATGAGGAAGGTTTTGGGTTACTGGAGAAAAGGTTCAAAGAATCATAGATCCAAATCAACTGGAACAAGTTTGAAAATCATCCAAGTTTGCAAATAAAAATCCAACTAGTTTTGAAAAAAATATTGTTAAAAACCAGGGTGTCACAAATACAATAGTGATTTCAATTCAGTGTCCAAGATGTTCCTTAGAAATGTTCCTACATTTTGGTTTGAAATATTTATCTTGGCAAAATTCTCAGAAACATTTTTAAAGCATTTGGATTCACTGAAAGATTTTTTGAGGGTTTTTTTTGCCCTTCTTTTATTTAAGGTTTTGAGGTTTCCACTTCCCTCAATTCAACTTTGAGAAAAAATAAACATGATGACATGATGATGATGATGCAATTAAACACAACAAATAAATATTGACACTAAAAGTTCTAGGGATGTGACAAGAGCTGCAGAGGAGGCTGGCAAGGAGGCTGTTGAAGAGGTGGTTCCGGAGACAGCCGTAGATACTGAAGACACCTTTGTCGCTGGAGTGCCCGACAATGGCATGCTCATCGAGGCGGAAGCAACCGGCAAGGCAATCTTTGAGGCCTTCACTCAAGGGGATACTCTTGACGACACTGTTGCTATGGCCGGAGGCACGGCCACTGTTGAGCACATCATCCTCCTCTCCATCAAAAAAACTTCAAGCAGCTCCAAACTCACTACAGCAACTGCTCAGAGAAACTGGATCGCAAGGGAGCTATTCTTGCTCAAGCAGATACCGATTTCCAGAGGCGCCTTGGCGAGACGCAGACCTGGTATGCTGATTGTCGTCAAGATCTCATAGTCTGCCAAGCCCAGCTTGCCCAAGCCATGCAAGAATTCATCTTGGAGAAGGCCGAGGCGGAGGCAACGTAGGAGGAAGCCATCCAACGGATTGCTGCCGCTGATGCATAACTTATCATGGGCAAGGCCAAGCTCGATTCCCATAAAGAGAACCTTGCTACTCGAGAAATTGCGCTTGCCGCCAAGCTTGAAGCCCAGTTTGCGCGGCAGATCCAGGAGTGGGAGCAGAAGCACAAGGACGCCATCAAAGCCGAAGTTGTGGAGCACGCCGGTGAATTCCAGAAGACCGTCAAGGTTGCCGAGGCCGCCAAGGTCGAGCTGGAGGGCAAAGTGCGGCAGCTGGAGTTGGACCTTGCCGCCTCCAGCAAGGAAAACTTGGAACTACAGGAAATCATGTAGAAGGAAGCTCACACCCTAGGGGAGCTACAGACAACAATCTCCGACAAGACCAAGGAGCTTTCTGGTGCCGCCAACTCTATTGCCGAGCTAAAACTGAAGCTAAGCAACTTGGAGGAGCATCTTGAGGGCGCCAGGAACAAGGAGAGGGCCTTCCTCGAGGAGCTCCGAAAGGAGAAAGAACTGCTTGCCTCCGCCGCCCTCTCCTCCAATAGATTGAAGAATAACCTGGAGTTGTGGACGGAATAGCTTGTAAAGAATGCCGACAGCCTCTCCACTCAGATGGCTAGCATGGGCTTAGAGAACTGGAGCTTCCCCAACGATGGTAGGGAGGTAGAGAGCGTCAGGTTGTCCATCTTCTTCGAGGGGCTTGTCGTAGCGCTAGAGAAGTGCCAGGAGGAGCGGGCCGACAGCTTCGCCAAGGAATCCCACGAGCTTTGCCCCGACGTTCTCCACAAGGTGCCTGTGAAGGTCATCTTCTGCAACCCCGACATCGATTTGTCCAAGGCCTTCGCCAGGTTGCTGAAGAGGGTCGACACCAGCGCTGCCGAAGCCCTTGTCGCTCCTATATCTGAGAAGATTGGCTCCATCACCAGGATGGAAGGCCGCTTAAAGAATTGATTCCTTCCTGCTTCATCCTTACCGCTAGTGTCGTGCATGTATCAAATACCAATATCTTGAATTTGCATTGCACTTCTTCTTTTGGATGTAATATATTATATTTGTTTAAATGAATGGTTGTCCTTCCTTATACTTGATTTCGTACCTATATGTTTTTGGACCCTACGCTTACCAGGAATACTTGTCGGTGCGCACATTTTTGTCGCGAGTGCTTTAGGAACAGGTCGTTAGCAGCTTGCCAGAAATGTCGTTGCCAGCAAGATCAGCATGCTGTTCTCAATGCAGCTACCTTGGTTGTTGGGAGGACTCAAAACAACAAAGGAGCGCAGTAGATTCCGACAAGGGTCCTTTGCATGCAGGTTTTCTCATACAAGTGTTGAAATCATTCAAGGAAATAAGCAACTACAACAAAGAACTTAGAGTTTTACAACTTAGCTTTTCTTTGATGTACTTCTTGTCGCAAAACGATCAACTTGAACGTCATTAGTGTATCCACACCATCACTCCCCTTGAGGAAACTTGCATGCAGGGGCTCCTTCTGTCCCTTGAGAAAAAGAAAGAAGAGAAAAGAGGAGGCTAAGAACTTTGCCAGTTCATCAACAATTTCACACAAGTCAAAGTGGACACAACATTTCATACATTATACATAAATAAAATATGTACTTTGACAAAAAGTTGTAGAACACTTAGCTTTATTGATTATGCACAGGGTCTTCGACTGTCTTTGTACAAAGGATGAAGATGTTCTCCACGGAATGCCGACAGCTTCACCAAGGAATCGCGCAAGCTTTGCCGAAACATTCTCCACAAGGTGCTCATGAAGGTCATCTTTCGCAACCCCGGTATCGATTTGTCCAAGGCCTTCGCCAAGATGCTGAAGGGGCCCGACATCAGCGCTGCTGAAGCCCTTGTCGCTCCTATCTCTGAGAAGGTTGGCTCCATCACAAGGACGAAAGGCTGCTTCAAGAATTAATTCCTTCCCGCTTCATCCTTGCCACCTAGTGACTCGTACCACAAGGTAAAGGCCATCCCACTTTGGCGTCAACTTCTTGCTTCCTTTCACAGACTGTATCCAGCGAAGGACAAGGTCGCCTTCCCCAACACTCCTGGAATGAACCTTGCAACTATGGTAGCGGCACAAAGCTTGCTGGTAACAAGCAACACACACAATAGCCTGGAGACGGTTCTCCTCGAGGAGCGTTGCGTCAACTTGCCGCAACTGCTCTTGCTCAGCTTCATCACAAGCTTGCACTTGAGGTGATCCATAAGTGAGTTATGTGGGGAGCACCACTTTTGTACCATAGACTAGGGAGAAGGGTGTCTCGCCGGTAGATCAATTTGGTGTCATCTCGAGAGACCAAAGAACTGCCGGCAACTCATCAATCCAGCGCCTCCCGCACTTGTGCAGCTTATCGAATGTTCTTGTCTTGACCCCACGCAACACTTCATCATTTGCTCTTCCACTTGGCCGCTGCTTCTTGGATGAGCAAAAGAAGCAAAGCAAATCTTGCTTCCAAGGGTCTCGCAATACTGCATCAAGGTGCGGTTTGTGAACTATGTGCCGTTGTCGGTGATGATCCTGTTGGGTACTCCAAAAGGCAAACAATTCCCTTGAAGAACATGACGGCTCACTTTGCTATCACCTTCCTCATCGGCTCAACTTCTAGCCACTTTGTGAATTTGTCGATTGCAACGTACAAAAACTCAAAGCCCCTAGTAGCACGGGCGAAAGGGCCGACAATGTTGAGCCCCCAAACCAAGAAGCGCCATGAAAGAGGTATCGTTTGGAGGGCTTGAGCCGGTTTATGTATTTTCCTATGGTGGAATTGACATGCTTCGCATTTGGTCACCACAGCCACTTCATCTTGAAGGGTTGTCGGCCAGTAGAAGCCTTGTCAGAATGCCTTGCCGACAAGAGCACATGACCCGACATGGGAACCGCACAACCCTTCATGTATCTCTGCCAACAGCTTATGTCCATATTCCCAGAAAATACACTTCAATTTCACCCCGTTCATTCACTTCCTGTGCAAAATGTTGTCCACAAATTGATACATAGCTGATTGTCGGGCTACTTTCTCATCTTCTTGCTCTTCGGGAAGTTCTCCAGTTTGAAGGTACTGGACTATCTATTGTGCCCATGCCGGAGCTTGCGCCTCGACGACAAAGACTAAATGCATTTCCCCTGCCATGGGAGCTCTTGCTTAAACAACAAGAGCCTCAGGTCTTGTCGGAGCTTGCTGCTCACCGGCTGGCGTTGCCTCGCTTTTGGCAACTTTCATGTCAGTGTCTTTTGGGTGGTCTGCCGGAAAGTAGTCACCAGAGCTAGCTTTTCTTTTTCTTTGATTGCCGCAATGATGGTGTAATAGAATGTTGATTGAGATGGAGCACAAAAGTTCCTAGTTCCACATGTAGATTCTAGGCGACACGCTTGGACAGGTCATCGACAATGATGTTCTCTGCACAAGGAACATGCTCTGTTTGCAGACCGTCGAAGTGCTCTTGCAACTTCCTCACTTCATCCATATATGCTTCCATCAAAGGGCTTTGGTAATCCTTGTTAACTTGCCACACAACTAACTGCAAGTCGCCTCGGATGATCAGCTTCCTAATGCCAAGATCAACTGCAATGTGGAGGCAGGCAAGCAATCCTTCATACTCGGTAGTGTTGGTCATGACTTGAGGTGTTCTCCTGTGGGTGCAACAAGAAGCACTCCGGCACCGGCGCTTTGCAGCAAAAAAGCTCCGTCAAAGTACATAATCCATTCTTGATTTGTTTCCTTGCCGGGGAGATAAGTCTCTTGAATCTCTTCGTCTTGCATTGGAGTCCATTCTGCGATGGACTTCGCTCAGGCCCTGCTTTGAATAGTTGATGTGCTCTCAAAATTCGAGTCAAAACTGGCCAGCTCCAATGCCCACTCTGCCATCCTGCCGGTTACCTATGGATTTCTCAAGATGGGCTGCAACGGAAAGTGTTGGGGATATAACCCCATGGTGAGACCCGCCCAGGAGGGGCCGGGTCATGCGGTTGGCGGCTTACGACAAGATTAGGCGTAAGCTTAACCGGTGGGCCTGGAGGCCCAGAGCTAGAAGACAAGATGTAACCCGGCGGGCTTGAGCCGCCGGTGGCGGCTTGTTAGACAAGGCATGTGTAGTTAGAGGTGAGGTCGGTTATCAAGTATAACCCGACCTGGACTCTTGTAAGCCCAGGGCCTTGACCTGTGTATATAAAGGCGGGTTACCTGGGTGGCTTAGGCCACGAAACAACTCATCGATAGCTAGGTCAAGCGAACTCGCTCCCTTGTAATCGATAACCAATCAATACAACACAAAGCAGGACGTAGGCTTTTACCTCTTTCCGAGGGGCCGAACCTGGGTAAGTCTTGTCTCTCGATTCCGATCAACCCCTTCGAGCTCACCTTAGCGATGGCCTCGAACCTAAGTCCTTTCACGGGGACATCTGCCGTGACAAAACCATGACAGTTGGCGCCCACCGTGGGGCTAACGCTCGGTGGTGTAGAGTTCTCGAAGGGCTCTCTCCCAGGGATCGAGGGATACACCGTTGGCAGGATGACCAAGAGTCGCCGCGGCAAGATCTACATCGACGACGCTGGCTGGGGCCCCGAGGCCGACTCAATCGAGTACGGGCACAGGGTCCCCTTAGGCGGAATTCACGTCTTCATCGGCAAGATCGGTGGATCTAAAACCGGGCCGGACATCTGCACCGACCTCATCGAGCAGGCCCGGCGCGCGCAACCCGCCCGTGTTAACCCGGTCCAGAAGCGTGTCTTAGTCGGCTTGACCCAAGGCGCGGAGCTTGAAGGTTCCAGGTCGCGGGAGGAAACCCTCATCTGCTCAGAGGATGGATCCTCGAGCGGAGAGACGGAATCAATCTACCAGCTTCACAACGGCGGGCTTGGGGGCTACGTCGAGGATTACCCTGAGCCGGAGTATCATGAGCCGGAATACTATGAGCCGCCGAGCCGCGCTGCTGTCTTCATGGCGGGATCGGTACCGGCCCCTGGTAGCACGGCCGCTGGTGCGTCCGGGTCTGGGTCAGGCAGGCCGCCGGCTCAAGTTCTACTAGATCTGATGAATGAGCTTACAACTCTGATGGAAACTGAGGTCACGGCCGAAAACCAAGCAGCCCGTAACACGGAGATCGCGAGGTTGAAAAACCAGATGGCCGGAGTCTAATAGGAAATCAACGCATTGAAGGCTCAGATGGATGCTGAGTCGGAGCGCCTTAGGGCAGATGCTTTTCGCCTTGAATTAGAGCAGCAGTCCGCAGCGGCGGTTCACCCGATGAGGCATCAATCCCGTTTGCCGGATCAATATGAAGCCAGAAATCTTTTCAACACGCCTGGGACTGGACGGAACGCACCTTTGACGGTAACCCAGATGGCGGAAGTACCTGGGAGCTGGGCGGCGGTTCAGCATCGGCAGCCAGACCCGCCCCGCAGGAACCAGACCCCGCCACAGTCTTTTCCGACGCCGCCTAGTCATTATTCTAACCCAGCGGAGAATATGGTGGCAGCGGCAACCAGACTCAGCGCAATCCCCATCCCTGACGGAACGCCTTTCGCAGAGGAAGTGCGGAACGCCATTGGATACTTGCAGACAGCAGTGGCTCAGCAGGAGAAATATGCTTACAACCGGAGTCGCGTGCACTCAACCCCTATCCCGAGCCGCAGTTACAGCCGGCGTTTAGAGTTGCCGGCGGTTTCTAGCAGTGAGCGGCGTCAAAACCCGCCGCGAGACGATTAGCCGGCTCTTGATGCTCAGGCGCTGGTGGATCGGGCACGAGCGCAGCGAGAGGCGACAGCATTAGCGGCTGCGGTGGCTTATCAAGAACCCACCGTAGCGCCTTCTGTTTCGGTAGGAGCTAGAGTAACCTCAAGAGCTGTGGGAGTGCTGTGCTTAGTGACGGCTTTGCGAAACGAGCGTCTGCCGAAGGACTTCAAGGGTCCTCGCAAGGTACCCAACTATACCGCTGATCTGCCTCCAGAAGCTTGGATCGAAAGCTATGAACTAGCCATGGAGATGTTAGACGTCAGTGATGCGGTATGTGCCAAATATTTCATCATGATGCTGGAAGGGCTGGCTCGCACGTGGTTGAAGGGTTTGCCACGCAACACCATTAATTCCTGGGCCGAGTTAAAAGCGAAGTTCATCAAGAATTTCCAGGGAACGTGTAAGTAGGCTATGACAATTGTGGATTTGGATCATTGTGTGCAGCGTGAGGATGAGTCGGCTCATCATTGGGTCCGGCGGGTCTCAACCATCATCCACTCTTCTGATAACATTACGGCGGCTCAAGCAGTCCTTATTCTGGAGAAAAATTGCCACTTTTTGCCCTTGAAGCAGAAGCTTGGCCGGCTCAAACGTTCATGCCCGGACATGGGGGAACTCATGGTGGCTCTCACCAAGTATGCAGACTCTGATAACACGATGGACCCTGGCTCCGATGATGAGAAATCGGCCAAGGGTAAGAAGAATAACAATGGCAAGAGTCAACAGCAGAATGGGGGAGGAAACAATAATGGCAACGGTGGGAAGCGGAAGCACCAGGACGGTGGGTCAGATTTGGTGGCCAACACCAATGCTGGGAATAACCGTGGAAAGGGCAGTGGCAAGCCGCCTTTTGGTAAACGCAAGCCTATTGACATGGAGGCAATGTTGAGTGTTCCTTGCCCGAAACATAGCCTCCCTGATCAGCCGTCCACTCATGATTGGAGGGATTGTTGGATCATGCGCGAGTATCGAAATTACAGTGCTAACCAGCATCAAGGTGGCGGCGGCGGACCATCTGGCGGGTCAGGATCTGGTCCTTCCGGGTCTGGCTTTGGTACAGGCGGCTCAGGCTCTGGCCATCAGGGCCAAGGAAACCATGGGGTAACAATCAACAGTCTGGCGGTGGAGGTCAGCAAGAAAATAACCAATCCGGGTATCAGAGTAATCCAAAACAGCTTAATGGAGGGCAATACCATGTTTTTACAACTAGCCTCGATAAGCGAGATCGAAAGGTGCGCAAGCGGGCGGTTAATGCAGTCATGCCGGCTATCCCGCAATATTTGAAGTGGTCTGAGTATGACATAACTTGGAGCAGGGAGGATCACCCGCCGCCCGTTGATAACCCGGGGCAGTTGGCTTTGGTAGTCGCCCCCCAAGTGGGAGGATATGTGTTCACCAAGGTACTAATGGATGGTGGCAGCAGCATCAACATCCTGTATTATGACACTTTCCGCCGGATGAATTTGCTTGACAAAGACCTTAAACCCTCTTCAACGGTTTTTCATGGCGTGGTGCCCGGAAAGTCGGCTTATCCAGTTGGGAAGATTTCCTTGGAGGTAGCTTTTGGCGATGAATTCAACTACAGGGTGGAATCTTTATGGTTTGAAGTGGTTAAGATCAAAAGCCTGTACCACGCTCTGTTTGGACGGCCGGCTTACGCCAAGTTCATGGCTAGGCCTTGCTATGTTTACTTATAGCTCAAGATGCCCGGGTTAAAAGGGACGATTACTGTGCATGGTGATCGGAAGACGGCTCTTGAGTGTGAGGAAGGTGATGCGGCATATGCAGAGTCGAGTTGTGCCAAGGCGGAATTAAAGTTTTATAAGGAAAATGTTGACCCGGCAGATATGACCCCGCTAAAGAAGCCTACCACGGAATCTGAGCCGCCCCTCAAGTTTGTTGCAGAAGATACCAAGCTAGTGGACTTTACGCCTGGCGACTCATCACAGCAGTTCACTATTGGGGCTAATATGGTTCCCAAATAGGAAAGCGCGCTCATCGAATTCATCCGTGAGAATCGGGACATCTTTGCATGGAAGCCTTCTAACATGCCGGGTGTACCGAGAGAATTCGCTGAGCACCACCTTAATGTGGATCCTAAATTTAAGTCGGTCAAACAGTTCCTCCGTCGCTTTAATGAGGAGAGGCGTAAGGCTATTGGGGAAGAGGTGGCCCGGCTCTTGGCAGCGGGGTTCATCGTCGAAGTTTTTTCACCCGGAGTGGCTAGCTAACCCGGTGTTGGTACTCAAGAAGAACGGCACATGGCGCATGTGCGTGGATTACACGGATCTTAACAAGGCGTGTCCGGTTGACCCGTTTGCTCTCCCCGTATCAATCAGATCATTGATGCAATGGCGGGTTGTGAGAGTCTATGCTTCCTGGATGCTTATTCAGGTTATCATCAGATCAAAATGGCAGTCAAAGACCAAGAGAAGACGTCTTTCATTACGCCTTTTGGTGCTTTCTGCTATGTGTCTATGCCTTTCGGGCTCAAGAGTGCACAGGCGACTTACCAGCGTTGCATGCAGAACTGTCTTCATGGTCAAATTGGGCGCAATGTTCATGCTTATTGTAACACCCTCGTTTTCGCTCCTATTTCTTTTCCTTTACGGGATTTGACTCCCGTCTTTTTTTTCCTCGGTGTTATCGGATTTCTCCAGCTCTTGGGTATGTGAAGATGGTCATTCAGCCTTGCCTTCCTATCCAACCAGAGATTCTCTCCAGTCCCACCTTGCCACCCAAGATGCATCTCAGGACTTTGTCATCGAAACCCTACCTTCCGAGTTGCCGGAAGGGAAACCCTAATCTTTCCAGTTACATAGGAACCCCAATTTCCTTTGATCTTCTGCCTCCCAAACTCTTCCCAGTGATAATCCTTCATATATAAACACTGGATATGCAAAAATATTGCCAAGTCATTTGCAATATTTTTCATTTATAATTAATTCCTTTTTCTGCCAGTTAAGGGAATTAAATCCAGGAAAATATCTATCCATCTCCAAGGTTCATGAAAACTTGTGGAGACATTCTTTGTAATCATATTGAGCTCCCACAAAAATATTGGCCATAATTAAATAAGGGAAATTGCCTTTTCCTATTTAATGCCAATATTGCATTTTGGGCACTTTCTAAAGGAACTACCATTTTGGTAGCCAGGAAAAATCCCAAATAAATTGTGGAGCTTCTCATATCCATATCTTCCCCATTTCCATCAAGATCCCAAGTTCCATAGTTCAAGTTTTGAGCACCACATCCATTTGCAAATTCTGTCCAGTTGGACAAATTGCAAAGGAAGTGGTTCATTCCTTAATCTATTTGAGCTGAAATTTTTCATGGTGGTTAGCATAGTTAATAACTCATGGATACCAAAAAACAGATCAATCCATCTATTCCTTTGTCCCCAGCATTTTCTCCAAGTTTCTGTCCATTTGAAAGCTCTGTGAAGGAAGTACCATTTTGGCGTATGCAAATGGTATGAAACTTTTACAGTAGCTTCATATACTTAAATCATCATCCTCCACCAAGTTTGAGCCAAATCTATGTAGCCAATTTGTGCCAGCAATTCCATCTCTATTTCTGGCTAGACTGCAAGGTTACAAAGGAAGTACTAGCTAGCCGTGCCCATTTGTGCTGAAATTTTTCTATGATGGTCACCTTAGTGAGTGATCATACTTAGCCAAAGATCAGATCAAATGGAGTAGTGAGCTGGGTACACCTCAGACCAAACAGTCTGCTGCCAGAATCCTTGTCTGCAAGTTTCTTCCACCCCAGAGTCTTCCAGTTGACTCTAGCCTCATATCTTATCTAATTGAGCAGTGAGACGTCTTGTTGACATGAGTTCACAGCCAGGAAAAGGCCAGGACATGCTTTGGCCGTGGTGACCACGAGTAGAGCAGGCCAAAACGGTGCTCTGCGCACTGTCCCCCATGGCCGGCCACCTCTGGTCAAGTCCCCGGACGTGTGGTCGTGTCCATCGTCTCCGCGGCATCCACCTGCCCCTCCCTAGACCCTTCTCCACTCCTCCTTCTTCCTCCCCACGCCACGGCGAGTCCCGCCACCGCAGTGTCGCCCCGTGAACCGCCGTCGTCTTTCCCTCCCTGCTGTCTTCTTCCTTCCCGAGCCATCGCATCGCCTTGAATGCCGTCAGGTCGCCGCTTCGCGACACCCGCAAGGCTCCAGCCACGTCGCCCGCAACCTCTAGAATGCCGGCCAGCTCGGCGGGCGGCCGTGCCTATCCACTGCCTCGGCTGGGCTATAAATAGCCACCCCCGAGCCTCTCAACCTCACCACCGGCCTCCCCTCGCTTCCAACTCCCTCCTCAACCTCTCATTCGAGCTCCAGGAGCTCTCCTCGCCACCCTCTGGCCGCCATTGCCGCCTCGGCCTCCTCCTAAATTGGAGCTGCCCGAGCCCACCCTCTCCCTCCTACCCTCACCAAAGCTCTCCCCGGACCTCCACGACCCTCCCCAGACCTTCAGTTCATCCCTAGGGCGCCTGCTCGCCCGGTGCCACTAACGACCGATGGCCTCCTCCACCGGCGTCGGAGCTGCTGCCGCCTCGTTCGTCCCCGGCGGTCGTAAATTGCACCAACGGGCGCCCCTCTCCGCGCTGAGCTCGCCCATAGGCGGAACGCCACGGGAGACGGCTGGAGGCGCCGGCAATCGTCGATCGAGCGCCACCCTACCTCGGCCAGGTGCGGGCACGGAGGAAGGAGACGGCCCGACAGGTGGGCCCGTGCTGTCGGCCTCTCACTCGCTCCCTCGTTTTTTTAAGTGGGAGTGTGGTTGGGCTCGGCCCAATGGTGCAGTAGCGGCGGCGGTAGGATTCGGTCCGAGCCGCCCCGGCTACACAGTGGCCTTTTTCTTTTATTCTCAGAAAACTGTCTAGGGACCAAGATGTGAATAAAAGTTTTGCAGGAACGTCCCTGAATAGTCAATCTGCTATAACTTTCCCACCGAAACTCCGATCGAGATGAAACCAACGCCCACATCTTCGTCTCGTCAAGCCCATTCTTTTGGTATCATTTCCACAATGTGGTCACACAGTGGAAATAACCATTTTGCCCCTTGCCCTTCATTCATCTCCTCCGAGAGGGAATCCTTTCCGGCGGATTGTTCTGCGAGGCTACCACACTGCTTGCCGGAGTACTCCTTCACCCCCCCAGGCAAGCCGACCATCTGATATATGCACTAAAGCATTGCTCTGTGTTATTCTTGCGTGTTTAATTAATAGTTATGCCTGTGATAGAAATAATTAAACCGCTGTTAGATTACACTTACTGTTTACATTATTTACATAGTTTGCTATGTAGTTTACTTAAGTGCATAGTTGTTGCCACTTCAACTTGTGGTGATACATAACCCTGCTTGCTAAGTGATGGCTAAAGCTAAACTTAGTGGTTGATCTTGAGTCACCTGTCCGGGCTTACCCGTGCAACCACATTTGCCGGTATGGGACGGCCTTGACTTGGCGTGACTGCGTGATCTTTCACCGGTACCACCAAAGAGGTAGGGTTATGCGCACGTGATGCCCTGGCCCAGTAGGCGGCGATAACCCTGTGAGCCCAGTTGAGTTGATTGGTTAACCCGGGAGTCCCCGTTTGGGACAGATAGCCCCCGTTTGGGACTATTCAGTTTGGCCACGACGGTGGCAGGTGTCATGAGGACACAGGGGCCACCCAAGGCAGACCTCCGGGGGAGGATGAGTGCCGGTGGTACGATGAAAGAGTCACGGGTCAGGCAGGTTTTGTTGAAGCAACGCTGGTCCACCCGAGTGGGATCACGAGGCCAGGTGCTTCATGGTGTGGGTAAAGTGCGCAACCTCTGTAGAGTGAAAAATCTATTCGAATAGCTGAGTCCACGGTATTGGACAGCCCGTCCAGACCTCACTAGGTGGTCAACCGAAGTAATGGTAACAATGATGGAAGAACTCGTCCTGTGCAGACATCAGATGATGTCGGGAATATGATATGTTAGCCATGGGATGGCTATGAGATGAGTGGTCGGATGACCACATGATTCGGATTGGATTTGGATCAGATTGAGATTCGATCGTGAGAATGTTCGGAGTATGGAATATTTATTTAGTATGCTTTACTTTACTGTATTTACTTCAGTAGTTATCTTGCTAGATAATCCTTTTATGCCATGATAATTAATATTGCTCTAATAACAAATGCATGCTTGAATGCCATGGATTGCGTTGCTTGGTGTATATGTTAGTTTGGTTTGCTTGCGAGTACATTCAAATGTACTCAGCGGCCTTTAACATGGCCAGGTTCACATAAGGATTCGTCGTCCGTTGTCGAGGAGCCGGAGCGCTCGCGGGCTAGAAGAGTAACCTAGTCAGATCCCTGTGGATTGGAGCCGCACCAAGACCATGCTGCCCTAGATAGAGCCTTTCCGCTGCCATCACTTTTGTAATATACCCCATGTAAGACTCATATATCCATTAATAGAAATGCCTGTGTTCATGATACTTGTTGTAAACGCATGCCAGAGTGATTTCCTGGGCTGGTATGCGTGGCGACCGTCTGGCTACAGTGGTAATCAGGTGGGGCGCCACAAGCAATGGTATCAGAGCCGCCAGGCTGACTATAGGTTACCCTAGCCAGACTTCATTGTCTTGTGTTCAGTAGAAAGCCCAGATGGATTTCAGCCATCTTTGCCACCTGGCATGGCTACTATTGATCATAAGGCAACCCCATAGGTATTCAGCTCCATTAGACCCCAACTCGCGTGGCCTTTGCCTCCGGTGTGAAATGCTCGCACCCGGCAACGACCCGTGAGCCCTGAAACCCCTAGGTAAACCAGGTATCCTTACCCTGCTTGCTAACCATGGCATTTCTCTCCTTGACTGTAGTCTCCTTTGGGAAACGCTTATAAATCCTATCTCTCCTCCACAACCTTAGGAACGTTGACTAAGCCACTTTGGCTATGGTCCTGCGTTGAGTGTGATGTTCCCTAAGGAAGTAGTAGGAGCTTGACACCAGTGCTACCAGGAGCATTGGGTCGTTTCGCTTCTAAATCCCTAGAGGTGCATCGAGCGAGCTATATTAGTTATACTAGTGAATCTTCGGCCATGTGTGTAAGGTCCGCAAAATTTGAGCTTTATTTGCTTTTTGGTTTTCGCGGTTTCTGTTTCTTTTGTCGTTCTGTTTCTTCGCTCCGACTGGATCCATCTGTAAGTGCCGTCAAGAACACCAGCATACGAGTGGGATAATACCCAATAATTCCAATTCAGCAAGAGTCCTGTCCAGCCAACTACCTGATATTTAGAACATTACCACCGGATCTATCAAGGATGAAGAATGGGTCAACAGCAGAATTCGTGTGCAACAGACAAGGTCAGAATATACCTGAGAGAGTTTGCCTCAGAACAAATCACGCCTAAGGAACCGTCAGATGAGCTACCAGGAATGAACACCAGTAGGGACAAATGATTCCGCCCTCGACACAAGGATTGTTTCAGTCAGTGGGGGTGAACCTTGAGTCTTTTCTCAGTGGACCCAAGAATCATTTATCAACCACCGAGGACATATTTCAAAGAAGGTGACTGAGCCAAAAGCAGCAATAAAACTCCGGTACGTTGGTACAAATTTCAAAGCATATTTTGAAGTTCACCGGTACAAATACAAAATTATCTGGGCACTGTGAACAAGGTTTGCGATGAATATGGATAAGTTTATGGTTGCCTAGAATCAATGAGAATTTCAGATGCTTGGAAGTTCAAATAAATCAAATGGAATTACCCACGGACTATGTGCTACCGGCAACATATGGTATTCAAGATTAATTGTAAACATGAGGTCTGCATCCGTCGTACAACCTTTACAGCAACAATGATCAGACCAGCAGAAGGACAAGTGGTGTGCATGACCAATGCAATATCTTCAGTCAAGGTATGGCCTATATCAAGTTTTGGCTTGGCTATGGGTAAAATTCTGAATACTTCGGAAGGAAGCCAGAATAGGCCATAGATCCGACTGTGTACACAAGGCTTCTGGTATAAGGAACCCAACCTTCCTCCACAAGCTACTGAGAAGAGCTTACGATACCAGACTGCCAATCTTCCTCCGTACGTCACTTGCTGAGAAAAGCTTCTGGGGTACGGCACTCCCATCTTCCACAAGCGTGCTACTGCGGAAAACTTCCGGCATAAGGCACCTGACCTTCCGCAGTAAGCCACATGAAGGAAAACTTTGGAGGCATGATACCCAGCCTTGTTCAGCACACTAGCCTGGCAGAAGCTTCGAGCAGAAGGAATTCAGTCTTCTTCAACGTGTCATCGTACCTACAACAAGCTTGTCAAGAGCACGAACTAGTCTGGGCACACATCCGCCTCAGAACTCCGTAGTTATGAAAGGATTTATCCTACATCTGCATATGTTGTGAGCATGCAGTCCAGTGGATCAGTTCATGCGAGCCACTCGTACACGGGAATGACTGTGTTCAGAGAAATATTGGCCCATGTTTAAAAGAAGAATATGAGCACATCAACCCTTACGAGATATGCAAGAGTAAGTTGTGAGAACAAGCCTGACAAACCAGGAAAACAATCAAGGAGCCGTATTGGCAGGTCATTACAGGTCCATCAAAGGAATCATCCAGAACCAAGAAGTTGTGGACAAACAACCTCCGTGATGGTTAACCAAATACAGCCTCATGAACGGAGTGACATTGATAATCCTTGTCAGACTCTTGCATATACGGCCACAACAATGCAGCCAGCATGTCATACTCATCCTAAGTACGGGCCATCAACCAAGATAAGAGGCTATTCTCCAAAAGATACACCGGATGCCAGCCATACTATGCTCAGCTCAGTGGTCATAGCAGGGACTGCAGAAGCTGTATATAACAAAATCCTCTCCACGAGCGATAGAGTTTGAAACAAGAAATTTAGATAGAATGGCTCAAAGCACATCAGCATCAATAGCTCATAGACATCATGACATCATGAGAATAAGAGATTACTGTCTATGATTATTTTGTGATCATGCCTGACATTTCAGTTGAGGATATAGTAGCCATAGTTCAGTCATGTTGATTCCTTAAATTGTGGATCACCTAAGCACAAAGTCAGAAGGCATAAGGCAGAAGGAAACATTAGTAGGGAACCCATAGCCACAAGGAGCATTCTGACACAGCAAAAAGGAAAGCCACATCCCCCTCACTCGAGGCCATACGGGCACGTAAGCCTGGTACCAGGAAAGGATGTCTTGCCCATTACAATCAGGGTATGAAGTATCGCAATTAAACCCGAAGCAGTTGCTTCCAGATCATGGAAACCAAGCTGTCCATTGGTATTACCTGCTACCCCACCCAGTAATACCACTACCAGGACAAAAAATACACCTAACAGGAAAGAGAAGGATTCAAGAAAGTTGTGTGCAGAGACAACATATGGTCCCTCAGAAGAGGCAGTTAAAGGGTCAGAGAACCAATAAAGACAAGACCGCTGATGGATCCAAGTCGCACGCATGTATGTCCCCCTTCCTCGAGAGGTAAGCCTGGAAATCTCGAGGACGAGATTTTCTTAAGGGGGGTAGGTTTGTAACACCCTGGTTTTCGCTCCTATTTCTTTTCCTTTACTGGATTTGACTCCCGTCTTTTTTTCCTCGGTGTTATCGGATTTCTCTAGCTCTTGGGTATGTGAAGATGGTCATTCAGCCTTGCCTTCCTATCCAACCAGAGATTCTCTCCAGTCCCACCTTGCCACCTGATACGTCTCCAACGTATCTATAATTTTTTATTGATCCATGCTATTATATTATCTGTTTTGGATGTTTTATATGCATTAATATGCTATTTTATATTATTTTTGGGACTAACCTATTAATCTAGAGCCTAGTGCCAGTTTCTGTTTTTTCCTTGTTTTTGAGTATTGCAGATAAGGAATATTAAACGGAGTCCAAACGGAATAAAATCTTCAGAATAATTTCTCTTGGACCAGAAGACAACTACCAAGCTTGGAGACCAAGGCAGAGGAGCTGCCGTGTGGCCACAAGCCACAGGGGCGCGCACTAGGGGGGGGGGGCGCCCCCCTGGCTTGTGGGCCCACGGAAACTCCCCCAACCCTAATCTTCGGCCTATAAATTCCCAAATATTCCCTATATACAAGAAAGAGCCACGAAAACACTTTTCCACCGCTAGGAGCCGCGGTTCCCGTGAGATCCAATCTTGGAGCCTTTTCCGGTAATCTGCCGGAGGGGGATTCGATCACGGAGGGCATCTACATCAACTCCATTGCCCCTCCGATGATGCGTGAGTAGTTCACCACAGACCTTCGGGTCCATAGCTAGTAGCTAGATGGCTTCTTCTCTCTCTTTGCTCTTCAATACCATGTTCTTCATGATCTTCATGGAGATCTATCCGATGTAATAATCTTTTGCGGTGTGTTTGTCGAGATCCGATGAATTGTGGGTTTATGTTCAGATTATCTATGAATATTATTTGAGTCTTTTCTGAATTCTTATATGCATGATTTCTTATCTTTGCAAGTCTCTTCGAGTTATTGGTTTGGTTTGGCCAACTAGATTGGTAATTCTTGCAATGGGAGAAGTGCTTAGTTTTGGGTTCAATCTTGCGGTGTCCTCACCCAGTGACATAGTAGGGGTAGCGAGGCACGTATTGTATTGTTGCCATCAAGGATAAAAAGATGAGGTTTTCATCATATTGATTGAGTTTATCCCTCTACTTCATGTCATCTTACCTAATGCGTTACTCTGTTCTTCATGAACTTTATACTCTAGATGCAGGCAGGAGTCGGTCGATGTGTGGAGTAATAGTAGTAGATGCAGAATCGTTTCGGTCCACTTGACACGGACGTGATGCCTATATGCATAATCATTGCCTTGGATATCTTCATAATTATTCGCTTTTCTATCAATTGCTCGACAGTAATTTGTTCACCCATCGTAATATTTGCCATCATGAGAGAAGCCTCTAGTGAAACCTATGGGCCCCGGGTCTATTTTCCATATTATACTTTCAGATCTAAAACCAAAAATACCAAAAATATCTTGCTGCTATCTTTTTACTTTTGTTTTACTTTCCGTTCAAGCAATCTATTCTATCTATCTCTATTAGATCTCATCCTTGCAAGTAACCGTGAAGGGATTGGCAACCCCTTTATAGCGTTGGGTGCAAGTGTTTGATTCTTTGTGTAGGTACACCTATTGGGGACTTGCTTGTATCTCCTACTGGATTGATACCTTGGTTCTCAACAACTGAGGGAAATACTTATCTACGTTATTGCATCATCCGTTCCTCTTCACGGAAACCAACGCATGCTCGAGAAGTAGCAAGAAGGATTTCTGGCGCCGTTGCCAGGGAGATACATAGCAAGTCAAGACAAGAACTTTTCCGTCAACTTGTCAATTTCTGACGTGGTTGCCGGAGAGATCTACATCAAGCCATCCAAGTACCCATCACAAACTCATCTCTTGCATTTACTTTATTTGCCATTTGCCTCTCGTTTTCCTCTCCCCCACTTCTAAAACGATTTTCCAAAAAGATTCGCCTTTTTATTCGCCCTTCTTCCGTTCGTCTTTTCGTTTGCTTTTTGCTTGCTTTTGTGCTAGATCGTTTCGTTGCCACTATGTCTGAATCTGGGAAGGTTACCATTGAAAATTTTGCGGGTGTTGCTAGTACAAATCTTGAGGAAAAACTTGGTTCTTGCTCTCTAAATCATGAAACTGAATCTCCTCCTAACTATAAAGCTAAAACTTTTCAAGTTGGGGACGGTAATATCATTGGGAAGAGTGTTATTCAAGAATTCTTTGATTGTACGGGAGTAATGCCTATGAATAAGAGATCTATTCTTCTTAGCACAAATTGTTATGCGGATGCTATTGTCATGCTCATTGAAAAGTTGGAAAGAAAATTTGTGCATCTTCACCCCGCTTTGCAAAAGGTGTTTTATGAACTTCCCAACATTAATCACCCTAAGGCTAAAAAGATTGCTACCATCATCCTTATGCGTGAATTTGATTTTATCTTACTTGAAGCTAGGGAAATTTTTTATTTCTATAAAAAGGATATTGAGCACCCTCCAATTGAGGAAATCTTACATGATAAAGAAACTTTGCGTAGCTTTGAGTCTAGGGACTATCAATCTCACCGTGATAATCTTAAAAGAAGGGTTCCCTATCCTGAAATTTCCCAAACCATGTACCTTGAAACCTATGATGAATTTGATTGGATCACTAGGGGCATTTATGTAGGATTCAATGATGATTGGTTAGAAGAAAAAATTAGGGAACCCACTAAAAGTGAGATACGTGTTTTATATGATGATGTTTACGGTGATGATCCTGATTTTGAGTTTATGAACATCAAAGTTACTAATCAAAGTCCTTTTCATGAACTAAGTTCTCCTATTAGAAAGGATAGAAAGAAATTAAAGGATTTGCTAAAGAGGGTTTTGGAAGATATGGTCGAGGATGGATTGCATACCAAAGATGCCAATACCTAGATCTATTGCGTTTTGCCTAGCTAGGGGCGTTAAACAATAGCGCTTGTTGGGAGGCAACCCAATTTTATTTTTGCTTTCTGTTTTTTTTGCTTCTGTTTTGGTGTGTTTTCCACATTATTAATTCTGTAATAATTGTGTTTTCTTGTTTAAATTAGTGTTTGAGCCAAGTAAGACCTTTGGGATGGTCTACGGTGTTTGTTGATTTGATTTTGCTGAAAAACAGAAACTTTTGCTCTCAGTCCAGGAATTTTGTAAATTCACTGGAACGTGCTTTTGATCTGAAATTTTTACACAAGATTGATATACAAATTTCCCTGATTGTCCTAATTTTTCAGAATTTGTAGAGTTACAGAAGTATTCGAAGTCTATAGATTGCTACAGACTGTTCTGTTTTTGACAGATTCTGTTTTCTATGTGTTGTTTGCCTATTTTGATGAATCTATGGGTTGTATCGGGGGGTATGAACCATGGAGAAGTTAGAATACATTAGATATTACACCAATATAAATAAAGAATGAGTTCACAACAGTACCTAAAGTGGTGATTTATTTTTCTTATACTAACGGATCTCATGAGTTTTCTGTTGAGTTTTGTGTTGTGAAGTTTTCAAGTTTTGGGTAAAGATTTGATGGACTATGGAATAAAGAGTGGCAAGAGCCTAAGCTTGGGGATGCCCAAGGCACCCCAAGCCATATTCAAGGATACCAAAAAGCCTAAGCTTGGGGATGCCCCGGAAGGCATCCCCTCTTTCGTCTTCAATCCATCGGTAAATTTACTTGAGGCTATATTTTTATTCACCACATGATATGTGTTTTGCTTGGAGTGTCTTGTATGATATGAGTCATTGCTTTTTAGTTTTCCACAATCATCCTTGCTGCACATCTTTTTGAGAGAGACACGCTGATTCGTGAATTTATTAGAATACTCTATGTGCTTCACTTATATCTTTTGAGCTAGGCAATGTTGCTCTAATGCTTCACTTATATCTTTTTTGAGCACGGTGGTGTTATATTTTATAGAAATTATTGAACTCCCGTACCTCACTTATATTATTTTGAGAGTTTCTTAAAACAGCATGGTAATTTGTTTAGGTTATGATTTTAGTCCTAATATAATGGGCATCCAAGAGGGATATAATAAAAACTTTCATATTAAGTGCATTGGATACTATGAGAAGTTTGATTCCTTGCATATAGTTTTGAGATAATGGAGATGGTAATATGAGACTCATGCTAGTGAGTAGTTATGAATTGGAAGAGATACTTGTGTTGAAGTTTGTGATTCCCGTAGCATGCACGTATGGTGAACCGTTATGTAACGAAGTCGGAGCATGATTTGTTTAATGATTGTCAACCTTTGTGTGAGGGTCGGGAGCGCGCGATGGTTAACTCCTACCAACCTCTCCCCTAGGAGCATGCGTCTAATGCTTTGTTTGATAACTAATAGACTTTTGCAATAAGTATGTGAGTTCTTTATGACTAATGTTGAGTCCATGGATTATACACACTCTCACCCTTCCACCTTTGCTAGCCTCTCTAGTACCGCGCAACTTTCGCCGGTACGTCAAACCCACCTTCCTCAAAACAGCCACCATATATTTTCCTCAAAACAGCCACCATACCTACCTATTATGGCATTTCCATAGCCATTCCGAGATATATTGCCATGCAACTTCCACCGTTCCGCTTTTGATGACATGCACCACCACTTTCATATTGCATATAGTCATATTTTGTCATAGGTATCGAGTTGTAATTTTTATTTTGAGTTGTAAGTAAATAAAAGTGTGATGATTTTCACTAATAGAGCATTGTCCCGTGTGAGAAAAGGATGATGGAAGCCATGACTCCCTCACAAGTTGGGATGAGTATCCGGACTTTACAAAAAAAATAAAAGAGGCCAGCGAAGCCCAAATAAAAAATAAAAGAGGCCAAAGATGCCCACCAAAATAAAAAAAAAGAGAAGAAAAAAAATGAGAGAAAGAGAGAAGGGACAATTGCTACTATATTTTTTCCACACTTGTGCTTCAAAGTAGCACCATGATTTTCATGATAGAGAGTCTCCTATTTTGTCACTTTCATATAACTAGTGGAGTTTCATCTTGCACGACCACTTAGTTTTCTTTTTGAGCTTTCATACACTTATAGCTCTAAGTGCATTTGTTGCATGGCAATCCCTACTCACTCACATTGATATCTATTGATGGGCATCTCCATAGCCCGTTGATACGCCTAGTTGATGTGAGACTATCTTCTCCCTTTCCCTTGCAACCTCCACCATATTCTATTCCACCTATAGTGCTATATCCATGGCTCGCGCTCATGTATTGCGTGAGAGTTGAAAAGGTTTGAGAACACCAAAAGTGTGAAACAATTGCTTGACTTGTTCATCGGGGTTGTGCATGATTTAGATACTTTGTGTGGGGAAGATGGAGCATAGCCAGACCATATGATTTTGTAGGGATAACTTTCTAAGGCCATGTTATTTCGAAAGGACACGATTGCCTTGTAGGTGTGCTCGAAGTATTACTGTTTTTATGTCAATATTAGACTATTGTTTTGAATCTTACGGATCTGAATATTCATGCCACAATAAAGAATATTACATGGATAAATATGTTAGGTAGCATTCCACATCAAAAATTCTGTTTTTATCATTTACCTACTCGAGGACGAGCAGGAATTAAGCTTGGGGATGCTTGATACGTCTCCAATGTATCTATAATTTTTGATTGTTCCATGCTATTATATTATCTGTTTTGGATGTTTTATATGCATTAATATGCTATTTTATATTATTTTTGGGACTAACCTATTAATCTAGAGCCTAGTGCCAGTTTCTGTTTTTTCCTTGTTTTTGAGTATTGCAGATAAGGAATATTAAACGGAGTCCAAACGGAATAAAATCTTTGGAATAATTTTTCTTGGACCAGAAGACAACTACCAAGCTTGGAGACCAAGGCAGAGGAGCTGCCGTGTGGCCACAAGCCACAGGGGCGCGCCCTAGGGGGGGGAGGCGCCCCCCTGGCTTGTGGGCCCACGGAAACTCCCCCAACCCTAATCTTTGGCCTATAAATTCCCAAATATTCCCTGTATACCAGAAAGAGCCACGAAAACACTTTTCCACCGCCAGGAGCCTCGGTTCCCGTGAGATCCAATCTTGGAGCCTTTTCCGGTAATCTGCCGGAGGGGGATTCGATCACGGAGGGCATCTACATCGACTCCATTGCCCCTCCGATGATGCGTGAGTAGTTCACCACAGACCTTCGGGTCCATAGCTAGTAGCTAGATGGCTTCTTCTCTCTCTTTTCTCTTCAATACCATGTTCTTCATGATCTTCATGGAGATCTATCCGATGTAATACTCTTTTGCGGTGTGTTTGTCGAGATCCGATGAATTGTGGGTTTATGTTCAGATTATCTATGAATATTATTTGAGTCTTTTCTGAATTCTTATATGCATGATTTCATATCTTTGCAAGTCTCTTCGAGTTATTGGTTTCGTTTGGCCAACTAGATTGGTAATTCTTGCAATGGGAGAAGTGCTTAGTTTTGGGTTCAATCTTGCGGTGTCCTCACCCAGTGACATAGTAGGGGTAGCGAGGCACGTATTGTATTGTTGCCATCAAGGATAAAAATATGGGGTTTTCATCATATTGCTTGAGTTTATCCCTCTACATCATGTCATCTTACCTAATGCGTTACTCTGTTCTTCATGAACTTAATACTCTAGATGCAGGCAGGAGTCGGTCGATGTGTGGAGTAATAGTAGTAGATGCAGAATCGTTTCGGTCTACTTGACACGGACGTGATGCCTATATGCATAATCATTGCCTTGGATATCTTCATAATTATTCGCTTTTCTATCAATTGCTCGACAGTAATTTGTTCACCCACCGTAATACTTGCCATCATGAGAGAAGCCTCTAGTGAAACCTATGGCCCCCGGGTCTATTTTCCATATTATACTTTCAGATCTAAAACCAAAAATACCAAAAATATCTTGCTGCAATCTTTTTTACTTTTGTTTTACTTTCCGTTCAAGCAATCTATTCTATCTATGTCTATTAGATCTCATCCCTGCAAGTAACCGTGAAGGGATTGACAACCCCTTTATAGCGTTGGGTGCAAGTGTTTGATTCTTTGTGTAGGTACACCTAATGGGGACTTGCTTGTATCTCCTACTGGATTGATACCATGGTTCTCAACAACTGAGGGAAATACTTATCTACTTTTCTGCATCATCCATTCCTCTTCACGGAAACCAACGCATGCTCGGGAAGTAGCACCACCCAAGATCCATCTCAGGACTTTGTCATCGAAACCCTACCTTCCGAGTTGGCGGAAGGGAAACCCTAATCTTTCCAGTTACATAGGAACCCCAATTTCCTTTGATCTTCTGCCTCCCAAACTCTTCCCAGTGATAATCCTTCATATATAAACACTGGATATGCAAAAATATTGCCAAGTCATTTGCAATATTTTTCATTTATAATTAATTCCTTTTTATGCCAGTTAAGGGAATTAAATCCAAGAAAATATCTATCCATCTCCAAGGTTCATGAAAACTTGTGGAGACATTCTTTGTAATCATATTGAGCTCCCACAAAAATATTGGCCATAATTAAATAAGGGAAATTGCCTTTTCCTATTTAATGCCAATATTGCATTTTGGGCACTTTCTAAAGGAACTACCATTTTGGTAGCCAGGAAAAATCCCAAATAAATTGTGGAGCTTCTCATATCCATATCTTCCCCATTTCCATCAAGATCCCAAGTTCCATAGTTCAAGTTTTGAGCACCACATCCATTTGCAAATTCTGTCCAGTTGGGCAAATTGCAAAGGAAGTGCTTCATTCCTTAATCTATTTGAGCTGAAATTTTTCATGGTGGTTAGCATAGCTAAATCACTCATGGATAAGAAAAATCAGATCAATCCATCTATTCCTTTGTCCCCAGCATTTTCTCCAAGTTTCTGTCCATTTGAAAGCTCTGTGAAGGAAGTACCATTTTGGGGTATGCAAATGGTATGAAACTTTTACAGTAGCTTCATATGCTTAAATCATCATCCTCCTCCAAGTTTGAGCCAAATCTATGTAGCCAATTTGTCCCAGCAATTCCATCTCTATTTCTGGCCAGACTGCAAGGTTACAAAGGAAGTACTAGCTAGCCCTACCCATTTGTGCTGAAATTTTTCTATGATGGTCACCTTAGTGAGTGATCATACTTAGCCAAAGATCAGATCAAATGGAGTAGTGAGCTGGGTACACCTCAGACCAAACAGTCTGCTGCCAGAATCCTTTTCTGCAAGTTTCTTCCACCCCAGAGTCTTCCAGTTGACTCTAGCCTCATATCTTATCTAATTGAGCAGTGAGACGTCCTGTTGACATGAGTTCACAGCCAGGAAAAGGCCAGGACATGCTTTGGCCGTGGTGACCACGAGTAGAGCAGGCCAAAACGGCGCTCTGCGCACTGTCCCCCATGGCTGGCCACCTCTAGTCAAGTCCCCGGCCGTGTGGTCGTGTCCATCGTCTCCGCGGCATCCACCTTCCCCTCCCTAGACCCTTCTCCACTCCTCCTTCTTCCTTCCCACGCCACGGCGAGTCCCGCCACCGCACTGTCGCCCCGTGAACCACCGTCGTCTTTCCCTCCCTGCTGTCTTCTTCCTTCCCGAGCCATCACATCGCCTTGAATGCCGTCAGGTAGGCCGCTTCGCGACACCCACAAGGCTCCAGCCACGTCGCCTGCAACCTCTAGAACGCCGGCCAGCTCGGCGGGCGGCCGTGCCTATCCACTGCCTCGGATGGGCTATAAATAGCCACCCCCGAGCCTCTCAACCTCACCACCGGCCTCCCCTCGCTTCCAACTCCCTCCTCAACCTCTCATCCGAGCTCCAGGAGCTCTCCTCGCCACCCTCTGGCCGCCATTGCCGCCTCGGCCTCCTCCTAAATTGGAAATGCCCGAGCCCCCCTTCTCCCTCCTACCCTCACCAAAGCTCTCCCCGGACCTCCACGACCCTCCCTAGACCTTCAGTTCATCCCTAGGGCGCCTGCTCGCCCGGCGCCACTAACGGCTGATGGCCTCCTCCGCCGGCGTCGGAGCTGCTGCCGCCTCGTTCGTCCCCGGCGGCCGTAAATTGCACCAACGGGCGCCCCTCTCCGCGCTGAGTTCGCCCATAGGCGTAACGCCAAGGGAGACGGCCGGAGGCGCCGGCAATCGTCGATCGAGCGCCACCCTGCCTCGGCCAGGTGCGGGCACGGAGGAAGGAGACGGCCCGACAGGTGGGCCCGCGCTGTCGGCCTCTCACTCGCTCCCTCGTTTTTTTAAGTGGGAGTGCGGTTGGGCTTGGCCCAATGGTGCAGTAGCGGCGGCGGTAGGATTCGGTCCGAGCCGGCCCGGCTACACAGTGGCCTTTTTCTTTTATTCTCAGAAAACTGTCCAGGGACCAAGATGTGAATAAAAGTTTTGCAGGAAGGTCCCTGAATAGTCAATCTGCTATAACTTTCCCACCGAAACTCCGATCGAGATGAAACCAACGCCCACATCTTCGTCTCGTCAAGCCCGTTCTTTTGGTATCATTTACACAAGGTGGTCACACAGTGGAAATTACCATTTTGCCCCTTGCCCTTCATTCATCTCCTCCGAGAGGGAATTCTTTCCGGTGGATTGTTCTGCGAGGCTACCACACTGCTTCCCGGAGTACTCCTTCACCCCCCAGGCAAGCCGACCATCTGATATATGCCCTAAAGCATTGCTCTATGTTATTCTTGCGTGTTTAATTAATAGTTATGCCTGTGATAGAAATAATTAAACCGCTGTTAGATTACACTTACTGTTTACATTATTTACATAGTTTGCTATGTAGTTTACTTAAGTGCATAGTTGTTGCCACTTCAACTTGTGGTGGTACATAACCCTACTTGCTAAGTGATGGCTAAAGCTAAACTTAGTGGTTGATCTTGAGTCACCTGTCCGGGCTTACCCGTGCAACCACATTTGCCGGTATGGGACGGCCTTGACTTGGCGTGACTGCGTGATCTTTCACCGGTACCACCAAAGAGGGAGGGTTATGCGCGCGTGCTGCCCTGGCCCGGTAGGCGGCGATAAACCTGTGAGCCCAGTTGAATTGATTGGTTAACCCGGGAGTCCCCGTTTGGGACAGATAGCCCCCGTTTGGGACTATTTAGTTTGGCCACGACGGTGGCAGGTGTCATGAGGACACAGGGGCCACCCAAGGCAGACCTCCGGGGGAGGATGAGTGCCGGTGGTACGATGAAAGAGTCACGGGTCAGGCAGGTTTTGTTGAAGCAACGCTGGTCCACCCGAGTGGGATCACGAGGCCAGGTGCTTCATGGTGTGGGTAAAGTGCGCAACCTCTACAGAGTGAAAAAACTATTCGAATAGCCGAGTCCACGGTATTGGACAGCCCGTCCAGACCTCACTAGGTGGTCAACCGAAGTAATGTTAACAATGATGGAAGAACTCATCCTGTGCAGACATCAGATGATGTCGGGAATATGATATGTTAGCCATGGGATGGCTATGAGATGAGTGGTCGGATGACCACATGATTCGGATTGGATTTGGATCAGATTGAGATTGGATCGTGAGAATGTTCGGAGTATGGAATATTTACTTAGTATGCTTTACTTTACTGTATTTACTTCAGTAGTTATCTTGTTAGATAATCCTGTTATGCCATGATAATTAATATTGCTCTAATAACAAATGCATGCTTGAATGCCATGGATTGCCTTGCTTGGTGTATATGTTAGTTTGGTTTGCTTGCGAGTACATTCAAAAGTACTCAGCGGCCTTTAACATGGCCAGGTTCACATAAGGATTCATCGTCCGTCGTCGAGGAGCCGGAGCGCTCGCGGGCTAGAAGAGTAACCTAGTCAGATACCTGTGGATTGGAGCCGCACCAAGACCATGCTGCCCTAGATAGAGCCTTTCCGCTGCCATCACTTTTGTAATATACCCCATGTAAGACTCATATATCCATTAAAAGAAATGCCTGTGTTCATGATACTTGTTGTAAAGGCATGCCAGAGTGATTTCCTGGGCTGGTATGCGTGGCGACCGTCTGGCTACAGTGGTAATCATGCGGGGCGCCACACTTATGTGGATGATATTGTGGTCAAGTCAAGGAAGAAGGAAACTCTACTGGCTGATTTGAAGGAAACCTTTGACAATTTGCGGGTTTACAAGATGATGCTTAACCGGCAAAATGTGTGTTCGGTGTACCTGCAGGCAAGCTCTTGGGATTTTTGGTCTCTGAGCGTGGCATTGAAGCTAACCCGGACAAAATAAAGGGTATCACTTCTTTGTCTAAGCCGGCGTGCATTAATGATGTTCAGTGCCTGGCGGGTCGTATTGCTGGATTGAGCCGGTTCATAAGCCGGCTGGGTGAGAAAGCTATTCCTCTGTATCAGATGATGAAGAAGACAGACGATTTCATCTGGAGTGATGCGGCTGATGAGGCGTTTGAAGCACTCAAAAAGTAGTTGGCTGAGCTGCCGGTTCTGGCCGCTCCCATGGAAAAGGAGCCTCTGCTCTTATATGTGGCGGCTAACAACAGGGCTGTCAGTGCTGCAGTTGTGGTGGAGCACAAGGAGGCGGGTAAGGAGTACCCAGTTCAGCGGCCAGTTTATTATGTCAGTGAAGTCTTGACGGAATCTAAGCAAAGATATCCACATTGGCAAAAGCTGGTGCTTGGGGTGTTTATGGCCAATCGCAAGCTGAAGCATTATTTCCTTGGTCACCCGATTACAGTGGTTAGCTCTGCTCCTTTGGGAGATATCTTTCAGAACAGAGAAGCCACTAGAAGGATTGCTAAGTGGGCGATTGAGCTCGGGCCTCTCAATTTAAAATATGTGCCCCGGACGGCTATCAAATCTCAAGCCTTGGTGGATTTTATCAATGACTAGACAGAGTGTCAAATACCTGAGGAAAAGCCGGACAATACTTATTGGACGATTCACTTTGATGGATCCAGGCAATTGGAGGGCTCGGGGGCTGGAGTTGTTTTAACTTCCCCGCTAGGTGACAAATTCTGTTATGTTTTGAGGCTAATGTTTCTTGTACTAAGAATGCAGCGGAATATGAGGCTTTGCTTCATGGGCTCCGTGTGGCCAAGGAGATGAATTTGTGCCGGGTCAGATGTCTTGGTGACTCAGACCTGGTGGCTCAGCAAGTCTCTGGCACGTGGGATTCTAAAGACCCGCGCATGGCGGCTTATCGTCAGGCGGTTGATGTCATTGCTGGCCATTTAAGGGCTATCAGGTGGATCATATTGACCGACGAAAGAATGAGGCGGCTGACACATTATCAAGGCTGGGGTCTCAGCGTAAGCCGGTGCTGCCTAATGTATTCTTGGACATGTTGCATCACCCGTCGGTCAAGTTACCGTCGGAGGAGGATCTGGCTATACCTGACCCGGAAGAACAACTGGTGGCAGCTCTTCGTGTGATCCCTGACTGGACGTTGCCTTATCTGGCGTACCTGACCCACGGCGAGTTACCTCAAGACGAGACTATGGCACGGCAGATCATAAGGCGGTCTAAGTCTATGACTATTGTCAACGGCGAGTTACATCGGCGCAGTGTGACTGGTGTTTTTCAGCGCTGTGTTTCTCTTGATGAGGGCCGTGAAATACTGCAAGAAATCCATGCTGGTGATTGTGGTCATCACGCCGGGTCAAAATCATTGGTGGCCAAGGCTTTTCGCCATGGTTTTTACTGGTTAACAACTCATAAAGATGCAGAGGATTTGGTCAGTAAGTGTGGCGGGTGCCAAAAATTTGGGCGGCGTGCCCATGTGCCGGCTCAAGAGCTACGGATGATTCCAATCACCTGGCCATTTGCAGTCTGGGGGCTTGATATGGTAGGGCCTTTTAAGAGGTCTAAAGACAAAAAGACCCACCTCTTGGTGGCGGTTGACAAGTTTACTAAGTGGGTTGAGGCTGAGCCAGTCAGCAAGTGTGATGCAGCAACAACAGTTCAGTTCGTCAAAAAACTGATCTTTCGTTTTGGCTATCCACATAGTATCATCACTGATAATGGCACAAATCTGTCCAAGGGGGCTATGAAGGAGTTCTGTGATGAGGAGCATATCCATCTTGATGTGTCTTCGGTAGCTCACCCGCAGTCTAATGGTCAAGCTGAGCGTGCTAACCAGGAAATTTTGAGAGGTATAAAACCCCGGCTCATGGTTCCTTTGGAGCGCACGCTGGGTTGTTGGGTGGAGGAGTTGCCGTCTGTTCTTTGGAGCATAAGAACCACCCCCAATAGGTCTACAGGCTATACGCCTTTCTTCATGGTTTATGGCGCAGATGCTATTCTCCCCAATGATATTCGTAATGACTCGCCCAGAGTGGCGGCTTACGTAGAAACTGATAACGAGGCGGCGCGTCAGGATGCTTTGGATACCTTGGACGAAGAGCGAGATCTTGCAGCAGCTCGATTGGCGATTTATCAACAAGACCTGCGTCGCTATCATAGCCGCAGGGTCAAGACCCGGACGTTCCAAGAAGGCGACTTAGTACTCCGGCTGATTCAAGACCAGTCAGATATGCATAAGTTGTCACCTCCCTGGGAAGGACCGTTTGTGATCATCAGAAATCTCAACAATGGTTCTTATTATCTCATGGATATACGGGAGAGTGACAAGTCTCGCACTTCTGGTGAAGAGACCAAGAGGCCATGGAATATTGCTCACCTTCGGCCATACAATACTTAAGCCGCCAGTCCGGCTCTCATCAATGTACATATTTCTGTCATTGTATACACCATCTTTTATGATATAATAAAGTTGGCATCCCCATGATTAGGGGCCTCTGCCGTTTTCTCCGCACTGAAAGTATCATACAAAGGAGTTGATCCTTAATCAGGTCACTTGGGGGCTTCCAACCCTATGGGTTTAGCTTTCATACCCTCTTGGCCAGGCTTTATATGCCATGTTCGAGTTAAACCTACCTGTTTGCAACTTGCTACTCCACTATGTGACCCGCCGAACTCTTGACAGTTAATCTTGATAAGAGACCCTGAACTTTCATAAGTTATTCTCGCACAAAGACCCTGAACTTGTCAAGGTTTAAACGGCGCCTTTTGTCACGAGAGAGCCGGCTTACAGTGAGCTAGGATAAACTCGTCTTGTCTACCGTAATCCCTCCGCTATGTGGCCCGTTCGTACTCTTAGCAATGTCAATCTTTTAAAGACCCTGAACTTGCTAAGGTTTAAACGACGGATTTATGTCACGTGAGACCCGTTTTACAAGTTTTCAGGCTTTCCGCCTAGTTTCTTCGGAAACAATTTTTTTTCATAAAAAACAAGAGTTATCTTGTCCTGTTGCGCCTTTAAAGCCAGCTTATAGGATGAGACGAATTACTTGTTTTTTGCAGGTACTCTCATGATAAGATTGTATGTTTTGGAAAATTCTGGTTTAGTATGGCTCGGGGAGTATAACCCGCCCGGCGAGTCAAAGCAGTCACAAGATTATATATCAAAGATGAATTTGCTAAGTCACCGGCAGAAGCTTAAAACAGTGCATCAAAAGCACACGGGCAGGCGGATAAAAGTTTTCCTACAACTATTACAAGGCTGTTCAAAATGCCCAAAAGTTGCAGACTTTAAGTTTTTTCAGCTAATTCTAACCCGGTGAATTAAACTAGGCCGGGTTACCCTCACATGATGCAAAGTTTCTCTAACTCGCCGCCGGGTCATCCTGCGCCGGGTCTTCGGTCTCTTCGATCTGGAGGTTGTCCACATACCAATTGCAGTTGGTTAAAGCTTCAAACATAGCTTCATCGTGCATGATTGGAGATGGGTCAACATCAGGAGCGAAGAGGTGCTTACAACGTTGAGGAATCAGGCTCTTCGCTTCAAAAGTGGGCCCTCGAACACGTTTGTTATCTTCCGTGTAAGCCGCCTGGTATACTGACAGATCAGCCTCTGCGGCCAACCAGCTTGCCAGAACCCGGGACGCCTTATGACAGCGAGAGTAATCTTCTTGTGTAAACTGTGAGCCGTCATCCTTCAGTTGAGGGAAGCCATCCATCATCTCATCCGGGTTAAGCTCTCCGGGGCATAAGCCAATGACCGGCTCAAAAGCAGCAATTGCGCCCTTGTGGGCGGCTGATCTCTTTAGTTCTTCCAGCTGCTTTGGGATGGTCGACATGACTTCCAGCACGCCCTTCATGAGCTTCGAAACACCCCTCTCAGACATGACAGACCTGATGGTAATTAGAGACCCGGCATACAACTGTTCTGTCAAGGAGTATAAAGCCTTGAGTTTCAGCAGGCTGTTGTCTGACAGTTGGTGGCTGCATTCACCTACAAACATGTCAAAATTTATAAGCCGTCGGAGAAGATTATTGACAAGTATTTGTATATAGTTGAAGGTTAAGGATACCTACCAAACACAGCTCCAATCATACGGGATATCTGGCCCTTCAGAGTGTTCAGCTCGCCAGTCACCGTTTTGAGCCGGCCCTCTGCGTCTTCCGCGCGCTTGGTCATGGTGGTTTGGCTTGACTCAGCAGTTTGCTTGAAAGTTTCGAACTCTGTCTTGACCTTCTCAAGATCTATGCAGCAGAGCCGCCACTTTTCTTCTGTTTCTGCTCGGCCTTTCTGTTGCAAGGCCAGGCTCTCCTTAAGGTCTGACACAGCCGACTCAGCAGCGTTCAAAGATTCCTGCACAGAGCAAGTTATAACAAAGCAAGGTCGTTAATTTGAAAGTCACTGGTCCGGCTCATACTGATTTTTGTTAAAGATTAGCACAATTATTACAAGTCCCAAGCAGATTGCAAGCAATATACTTGGCACTTGGGGGCTAATGTATCCCAACTTTTTCTTATAGAGCCGGCTCATTGCTTAGGCAATAACCCGGCCCTTGGGGGCTACAGTTGGCTCTTAATCTATGATTGAGTACCGGCTCATTACTTAGGTAATGACCCGGCCCTTGGGGGCTAGGATTGGCTCTTAATTTATGATTGAGTGTCGGCTCATTACTTAGGTAATAACCCGGCCCTTGGGGGCTACGATTGGCTCTTAATTTATGATTAAGTGCCGGCTCATTATTGGTATAATGACCCGGCCCTTGGGGGCTACATTTGGGTCTCGTTCCATGTTCACATACTGATGATTCTTCAAAAAATTGCCAAATTAAGGGAAGACCCGGCTGACCTTCTGAAAGATCAACCGGTTCTTGGGGGCTACATAAGTATATACGTGAAGAGGCAAGGGAAGTGAAGTACCTCGTATTTTTTCTTCATCTTGGCTACCAGGTTGGCTTCCATGTCTCGGCTGGCAAACAGACGACTTAGATAGCCGGCATGCAATTCGTCGGCAGTAAGTTTTTCCAAATTTGAAAGATCAGATGGAGTCTTTTCTTCCTTAGAGGGAGCCGCCTCGTCTTCCTTGATATGCTTTGATAGCACATGTGAAGGAGCTGGAGATTTGTAAGCCGCCCCGGTGACAATGACTTCTTCATGAGAAGCCATGTGTTCAGTTGACGGCCGGGGGCTGGGCGGCTTAGGAGAAGAATCTGGACGGGCTTCAGGAGCTTCAATGTCCATAGCAGCTGGCTCGTTCTGTGGAGGAACCTCTCCATGGGCGTCTTTAGCAGCCTCAGAAAGTTCAATGTGAGATTCAAGAATATTGGGCATTGGGTTCTCTGGCTCTTGGGCATCAGGAGTTGCAGATGACCCGGCCACTTTCCTTCGTTTGGCTTGAGCCCTGCGAGCAAAGGCAATGTTGGGTATGCCATGATAAGGTATGAGATATTAAACACATTTCGGGATATAGAAATACTTACCCCGGGTTAATAATAAGAGGAGGCAGCTTTGAGGCGGTCGAATCGCCAGAAGAAGGAGGCGAGTCCTGAAAAAAGTTAGCATTGTTATAAGTTAATAAGCTGTAAGGATAGTGTACATGCAAAATAAGTTCAAGGCAAGGAAGTACTTCGGTGCGCTGTTTCCGAGGGGCCGGCTCATTGGTTAAGCCGGTTAAAAGGTCTCCAGAGCCGGCGCTCCGGGTCTGACGTCTGCTATCGTCTTTCTGTTTCTTCAAAAGAAAGTTATGACTCAAGTAAGCAAAAGGACGGGAACTCTTTACCTTCCGTACAGCCCGCCGTATTCTTTTTACTGGTGAAAGATCCGAGTCAGAGGAGACAATGGTTACCTCGACAGCATCGGCATGACTTGTTTCTGCTTCTTCCTGTGAGTAATCATCGTCAATGAGTTGCATAAAGAGAAGACCAAGGGAGTCAAGTTCTACCTCTGAGTCATCTAAATCAAATAACTCTTCTGCTGACTGTTTCCTCTTGCGGGTTGGCGCCTTAGTTTTTGATGCCTTGTGGACCTTGCTCTTCTTCTTGAGAGCCGGGGGCAACAGTTTTTTCCAGAAGGAAGAGCCGGCGTACGCATCACAAAGCATATTGGTAGAAAAGGTTTAATAAAGTATGAAGTTAAAATAATGGATGAGGGTTAGGATGGAAAGACTTACATCTGGAGCCGGGTTAAGTGCAGAGAAGGGATTTAAGCTTGTCTTGCTGCAGGCGGCTAATGGTTCCCCCAGCAGAGACTTGACGATAGTATTAAGATCTTGGTCCTTCAAGAGGGTCCGGGTGAAGCGTTGAGGGTCATCCACCTTACGGGTATATTGGCACATTAAGGCGCCACGGCGGCTTAGCGGCAGAATCCTCCAAGAAACCCAGCAGCGGGTCAGATCAACACCAGTCAACCCGTTGGCCAACAGGGCCCTGACTTTTGAGAAAGTGGAGGCATATTGAGCACGTCCGGCGGCTGACATCCGGTCTGGAAGCTCTGTATCTGTGTTAAGTCGGTAGGAACGGTAACCCGGCAGTGGGTTCTCCCCCTCTGGTGAAGTGTCTCGGCAGTAGAACCATGTCTTGTTCCACTCTTTGGGGTGACTCGGCAAGGTTGCTGCTGGGAAGAGTACGTCCCTCCGTCTCTGAAGAGTGACGCCCCCGAGCTCAAGGCTTAACCTGTCAGCCATTTTTGTCTGGCGGTTAATGTAAAGTATTCCTTGAAGAGGTCAACGGATGGTTCCTCTTGCAGTTGCAGGTGGACGGAGTTTTAGACATGATGGCGGCTTAGGAAGCTGCGGGAAGACATGAGTATTCGGCGGGTTAAAAATACATTCTGACCAAGGCCGTTATGACTAGAAATGGTGACAGCGTATGGCGGATCAATATAAAATTATGAGCCGCCGAAGCTACTTGCGGTATGACAATGTGAGCCGGCAGCGTTACGGCGGGTCAAGTTTATCAGCGCAGACTGAAAAATTGCTAAGTGCTGAGAAACAGATTCTACAACCACAGCTATGGATTCAAGATCTACGAGCGAGGGAAAAAGAAAAAATATTCTAGCCCTAAAAGGACTAGTGGAAGAACAGACGGCCCCTGCGCAGATTAAAACAAGCTGCAGATCTACAATGACTGCGGCGTGATTATGAAGCGGGCGGCCGCGTGATTTCGGCAGCGTTGTAAGGCTTTAGAGAAGATGCTTTCCATCTAATCGGTGAAGAACGTTCCGATGAACGGCGATGAACGCGGAAGAAACCCAACGAACTCGGGGGAGATCTAAAGGATTATTGCAGATCTAACAAGGAGCAAGATTCAAACCTGGAGGATGCGGTCAGATGCGGCGATGTTCTGGACGCGTTCAGGTTGATGCAGCGGCCTGAGTTGATGAAGACGGTGAGGACTAAACGGCGCGACGAGCTTCGGCGGCGCAGCAAGCTTCGCTAGTCCGGAGGAAGAAGAAGGAGATGGCGGCGGGGAAAAATGAAAGTGATAACCCCCCGTGCTTATTTATAAGGCTATAATGGTCTCACAATGGGCCGGTGCGGGAATCGAGGGAGCATGATGATGATTAAACTAAGAAGACGCCTCGATTTTTGGGCTGGTCATATTAATGACGAAAGATCCGCTCTGGCGTCAGAGGAATCTATTTTGATTTTTCTAATGACGTCACGGCGGGTCATGAAAGCTGGTCAGAAGCAATGACCGCCCATTTTCGGCGGGTCATGAAGATTACCAGAGAAGGCAAGACTCGCCAACCAGAAGATTCGGAGATTGACATGAACCAGTTCAAATCAATTTGGGGCCTAATGTTGGGGATATAACCCCATGGTGAGACCCGCCTAGGAGGGGTCGGGTCATGCGGTTGGCGGCTTACGACAAGATTAGGAGTAAGCTTAACCGGTGGGCCTGGAGGCCCAGAGCCAGAAGACAAGATGTAACCCGGCGGGCTTGAGCCACCGGTGGCGGCTTGTTAGACAAGGCATGTGTAGTTAGAGGTGAGGTCGGTTATCAAGTATAACCCGACCTGGACTCTTGTAAGCCCAGGGCCTTGACCTGTGTATATAAAGGCGGGTTACCTGGGCGGCTTAGGCCACGAAACAACTCATCGATAGCTAGGTCAAGCGAACTCGCTCCCTTGTAATCGATAACCAATCAATACAACACAAAGCAGGACGTAGGCTTTTACCTCTTTCCGAGGGGCCGAACCTGGGTAACTCTTATCTCTCGATTCCGATCAACCCCTTGGAGCTCACCTTAGCGATGGCCTCGAACCTAAGTCCTTTCACGGGGACATCTGCCGTGACAAAACCACGACAGAAAGCGAGTGATGACATTGATATGGTGTGCTTGGAAATAGTGCTGCAGCTTCCGGGAGGCCATGAGGAGGCTAACAAGCAAAACTTGTACACTAGAATATCTTGATCTAGCCCCCCTGCAGAAGAGAGCTGACAAAATAAACTAGGCGCTGCACCACCTTCTTCTTCTGCAAAACTTGCTGGTTTGCTTCTTGCATGTACTTGTGTTGGGGCATCTTGGCTTGCTGGAGAAGACTCTAGCTTGTCGGCTGCCGACTCTGGGGTTGTTGCCTCTTCGTCACCAGCTTCCCTCTCCGCCACTGTTTCCGCACTAACCACTTGATTCGTTATCGCCAAATATAGCAGCAACGGTTCTTGCGGCTTTGGCGCAACTGGTACTTGTGTTGAGGACATGCACTTCTTCAAGTGTTGCGGCGCTGCCTCCGCTTCCGTAGTCCATTTCATTGGACCTACCTTTTTCAAGATTTTGAAAAATGTCAGGGCGCACTCAACAGATTTAGAAATAAACCTTCTTAGAGCGGCAACACAACCCTCCAAGCGGCGCACATCCTTGACGCGCTTCGGTGCTTCCAACTGCTTAATAGCTTTGATCTTGTCTGGATTGGCTTCAATTCCAAGTTGAGAAACAAAGAATCCCGGAAGCTTGCCGGTTGGAATGCCAAACACACACTTCTCGGGGTTGAGCTTCAAGTTGATTTTTCACAAGTTTGCAAATGTCTCTTCTAAGTCTTGAATCAGTGTAGATCTGTCCTTTGTCTTGACCACTATATCATCCATATATGCTTCCACATTTCTGTGCAGCTGGGGCACAAAACCAATTTGGATAGCTCTTGCAAATATTGAACCAGCACTTTTTAATCCAAAAGGCATACGCTTGAAGCAGTACGTGCCACATGGAGTAATAAAGGCGGTTTTCTCTTCGTCTTCCTTGGCCATAAAGATCTGATTATAACCAGAATAGGCGTCAAGAAAGGATTGGAGGTCGCAACCGGAGGTGGAGTCCACTGTTTGATCAATGTGTGGCAAGGGAAGGGGTCTTTTGGGCAAGCTTTATTTAAATCAGCAAATTCGATACAAAGCATCCACTTCCCATTTGCCTTCCGCACTACCACTGGATTTGCTAAGTAAGTTGGGTGGATCACTCCCCTCATCAGGCCTGTTGCTTCCAACTTCTTGATTTCCTCAACAATGAACTCTTGCTGCTCCAAAGCTTGGTTCCTAACCTTCTACTTGACGGGGCATGCATGCGGACAGATGGCAAGGTGGTGCTCAATCACCTCCCTGGGAACACCGGGGATGTCAGATGGTTGCCAGGTAAACACATCGACATTTGCCCGCAAGAAGGAGACAAGTGCGGTTTCCTATTTGTCATCAATGGTAGCACTTATGGTGAAAATGTCGCGCTTGCCATCCTCCCATGAAGCCACTTGCTTCGTCGCAGGTGTGGCGGTCTTGGACTTCTTGCTCTTGGTGACAGAGCTCTCTGGCATGTACTCAACGGGTGTGCTGCACTCTGTAGTGCGCTTCCCGGAGTCTTTGTCGGAGGTCTTGTCGTTCTTCTTCCCTCCCGGGAGCTTTGTCGGTAGGAGCAAGAGCCTTGCCGGCTGATGCTGCCACTGCCTCTCGGTAGAGCTTGTCGGTGTAGTGGACTGCGTCCTTCTTTTCGGAGTGGATGGTGATGACGTGCATTGGCCCCGACATTTTCAAGGTATTGTAGGAGTAATGGGACACGGTCATGAATTTTGCCAGTGTCAAGCGGCCCAAGATTCCGTTGTACGACAGCGGTATCTTGACGACGCCGAAGCCAATCTTCTCCGTCCTGAAGTTAAGCTCGCTGCCGAACGTCACCGGCAATGTAATCTTCCCCTTTGGCTGGATTCTTCCCGGATTGATCCCTTGGAAAGTGTGTGATTGCTTGAGGTCCTCGTCGGGTATTTGGAGCCTCATGAACACCTCTTGAGACATCAAGTTCAGGCCAGCCCCACCGTCAACCAACAACGGCAAGCACCCGACCACGGTAGTGTGATCAGGTTGGTCCTCAGCATCGAAAATGATGTTCTCCCGGAAGACTCGTACAAAAGGGGCTTGCTGGGGGCCCGACAAGTGCCCCTTACGGATAGAACTTGCAAAGATGTTCGATATTCCACAAATTTTGCACTGGAGTACCATCTTTGGTCTCTAGGTGGACTGTGCCAGGCCCAGTAACTCGTACCACCCGGTAAGGTCCTTCCCACTTTGGCGTCAACTTGTTGCTACCTTTCACGGACTATATCCATTGAAGGACAAGGTCGCCTTCCCCATCACTCCATGCATGAACCTTGCGGCTATGGTAGTGGCGCAAGGCTTGCTGGTAGCGTGCATCACGCGTAGCAGCCTGGAGACGGTTCTCCTCGAGGAGCGTTGCGTCATCTTGCTGCAACTGCTCTTGCTCAGCTTCATCAAAAGCTTGCACCCGAGGTGATCCATAAGTGAGTTCTGTGGGGAGCATCGCTTCTACACCATAGACTAGGGAGAAGGGTGTCTCGCCGGTAGCTCGATTTGGTGTTGTCCTGAGTGACCAAAGAACTGTCGGCAACTCATCAATCCAGCGCCTCCCGCGCTTGTGCAGCTTATCGAATGTTCTTGTCTTGAGCCCATGCAACACTTCGGCATTTGCTCCCTCCACTTGGCCATTGCTTCTTGGATGAGCAACATAAGTAAAGCAGATCTTGCTTCCATGGGTCTCGCAATACTGCATGAAGGTGCGGCTTCTGAACTGGGTGCCATTGTCAGTGATGATCTTGTTGGGTACTCCAAAACGAGAAACAATTCTCTTGAAGAACTTGACGGCTGACTGTGTTGTCACCTTCCTTACGGGCTCAATTTCTGGCCACTTCGTGAATTTATTGATTGCAACGTACAAAAACTCGAAGCCCCCAGTAGCATGGGGGAAAGGGTCGACAATGTTGAGCCCCCAGGCCAGGAAGGGCCAGGAAAGAGGTATTGTTTGGAGGGCTTGAGCCGGTTGATGTATTTGCTTAGTGTGGAATTGACATGCTTCGCATTTCGTCAACACAACCACTGCATCTTGAAGGGCTGTCGGCCAGTAGAAATCTTGTCGGAATGCCTTGACGACAAGAGAGTGGGACACGATATGGGAGCTGCACACGCCTTCATGTATCTACGCCAACAGCTTCTGTGCATCTTCCCGGCAAATACGCTTCAATTTCTCCCCGTTCGGTCGCTTCCTGTGCAAAATGTTGTCCACAAATTGATACATAGCTGACTGTTGGGCTACTTTCCGAGCATCTTCTTGCTCTTCGGGAAGTTCTCCTATTTGAAGGTACTGAACTATCTACTGTGCCCATGTTGTTATCTGCACAAGGAATCTGCTCTGTTTGCAGACCGTCAAAGTGCTCTTCCAACTTCCTCACTTCATCCACATATTCTTCCATCAAAGGGCTTTGGTAAATCTTGTTAACTTGCTGCACAACTAACTACGAGTCGCCTCGGATGATCAACTTCCTAATGCCAAGATCGAATGCAATGCGCGGGTCGGCAAGCCATCCTTCATACTCAGCAGTGTTGTTGGCGGCTTTCTCCCGCAGGAAGTGCATCTGGATCACATACTTGAGGTGTTCTTCGGCGGGTGCGACAAGCAGCACTCCGGCACTGGCGCCTTGCAGCAAAAAAGCTCCGTCAAGTACATAATCCATTCTTGATTTGTTTCCTTGTCAGGGAGAGAAGTCTCCTGAATCTCTTTGTCTTGCGTTGGTGCCATTCTACCATGAACTCCGCCAAGGCCCTGCATCGAATAGCTGTTTTGCTCTCAAAACTCAAGTCAAAACTGGCCAGCTCCAACGCCCACTCTACAATCCTGTCGGTTGCCTCTGGATTTCTCAAGATGCGTTGCAAAGCAAAGCGAGTGACGACAGTGATATGGTGTTCTTGGAAATAGTGGCGCAACTTCCGGGAGGCCATGAGGAGGCCAAAAAGCAACTTTTACACACGAGAATATCTTGATCTAGCCCCCTGCAGAAGAGAGCGGACATAATAAACCGGGCTCTGCACCACCTTCTTCTTCTGCACAATTTGCTGTTTTGCTTCTTGCGTTGTACTTGTGTTGGTGCATCTTGGCTTACCGGAGAAGACTCTGGCTAGTCGGCTGCCGGCTCTGGCGTTGCTGCATCTTCGGCATCAACTTCCCTCTCCGCCAATAGTGCAGCGCTAACCACTTGATTTGTTGCCGCCAAATACAGCAGCAACGGCTCTTGCGACTTTGCCACAACTAGTACTGGCATTGAGGACAGGTACTTCTTCAAGTCTTTCAGCGCTGCCTCCGCTTTCGAAGTCCATTTCATCGGACCTGCCTTTTTCAAGATTTTGAAAAACGGTAGTGCACGCTTAGCAGACTTAGAAATAAACCTGTTTAGAGCGGCAACACAACCCGCCAAGCGTCGCACATCCTTGAAGCGCTTCGGTGCTTCCAACTGCTCAATAGGTTCGATCTTGTCGGGATTGGCTTCAATTCCACGTTGAGAAATAAAGAACCCGAGAAGCTTGCCGGATGGAACGCCAAACACACACTTCTAGGGGTTGAGCTTCAAGTTGATTTTGCGCAAGTTTGCAAATGTCTCTTGTAAGTCTTGAATCAGTGTAGCTATGTCGTTGGTCTTGACCACTATATCATCCACATTTCTGTGCAGCTGGGCCTCAAAACCAATTCGGATAGGTCTTGCAAATGTTGAACCAATACTTTTTAATCCGAAAGGCATATGCTTGAAGCAGTACGCGCCACATGGAGTAATAAATGCAGTTTTTTCTTCATCTACCTTGGCTATAAAGATCTAATGATAACCAGAATAGGCAACAAGAAAGGATAGGAGGTCGCATGCGACAGTGGAGTCCACTATTTGATCAATGCATGGCAAGGGAAAGGGGTCTTTTGGACAAGCTTTATTTAAATAAGTAAAGTCGATACAAAGTGATGCGGAGAATCCCATCGTCATCCCCATGGATCCATCACCAACACCTCAAGCTCCAAGTGGTCCCGTGACAAGAGCCCGTGCACATGCCATTGAAACTGAGGTGACATCTCTCCTTGCTCAACCATTGTTTGATCCACTCGAGACATGGTCACTACCTCAAGCGGAAACACTTAGCATACTTAGGTACTCGGAAGAAGATCATGGAACGACTATAAAGAACCACGAGGACGCCAAGCTCGGAAGAACCAATGAGGTGCTGCATGCATGCTACAGCCTCCGGACGACCAACCATCTATGGACGCCCGACCACCTGGAACTCAGCAAGTCATATGCCCAGCCAAACGCTACAGCGGCCGGACAACCGACGATGTCCGGACGTCCGACACCGCCCAGCGTCCGGACGTCCGAGCCCCTCCAGAAATCCAGCGTCTCCAAGCCAGCACCGAATCTACGAAAAACCGAAGCCTTCCAGACGACCGCGCCTCCGGATGTCCGATCCCCTCCGGAAATCCGGTGCCACCATACCCGAGCCGAAACGTCGGAAATCCCGCCCGCTCCGGACGTCCGGCCCTCCGCGAGCCTCCGGACGACTGGTGACTTCCGGACGTCCGGCACCTGTCTGCGCACAACCGCTCGGTACCTGGGCCATGTACCCTTGTATCTTCCCTACACTATATATACCGTACCCTGTGGACGTTTTAGGGTTAGCAAAGGTTTAGCTCATTGACTAGTTGAGCTTTTGCTCCTTCCACTTCCTTCTCCCATGGAGTTGACTACCTCTATGTGAGAAGATCCTTAGTGGATGCCAAGGCCCCTTTCAAGGGAAGATTCCAAGGGATTTCAAGGCCCATCCTCCGGAGTGGGAAGACTCTCCGGTATGTGTATCCTTCCGTTGACTTTGGATCTTGTATCTCGTATGTTTTTGTGGATCTAGTGGATGTGGGATTTGGAGATCGTTCTTGAGTGTTCTTGTGTTTTTCTGTTGATTTCCCCCTTTTCCCCCTCCAAGAGTGAAAAGGTCGACCTCATCGGGTGTGCCCCATTTCATCTTGGTATCATGAGCCAAGTTGATTCACACTTTGGAGTCTCATCTTCCACTTTCTAGCCATTTTTGTTTTGATTTGACCTAATTTCAGAAATTCTCACAAAAAATAGCCATACCAAAATTTCTTGAATTCGTTGGATGTGAGGAGATTTTGTTGATTTGGATTTGTGGATTTTGTTGTGGACAGGTAGATCTAGCTTTCCCCATTATCGCCATCACTGTCCACCACCAAATCGCCCAAAGTTTGCAGAAAAAATTTCGTGTTCATCCCTTTGCCTCGAGTTCATCTCCTACCCGGGGTCAATCCGTGAGATCCGCAGGTACCGGATTACTGACCACCTCCGAACATCCGGACACGCGGGAACCATCGGACGTCTGATTGAGCCCGGACATCCGTAAAACCCTGACGAAACTAAATTTCCAGGAGTGAAATTTTTGTTCTCCGGAATTTTCTTCCGCATTTGCCACCGCCAATTCTTTCGCAACCCTTTGCATTTGAGATTTTGAGTCACGAGCTTGCCCCTTCCTAAGGTGTTTCTGCTACTTAGGAATGATTCTACATTGACATCACCGCTCATCACCGCCTCGGTTCGTCGCTGACCAACTCTTCGTTCACACTTCACCATAAGCAAGGACGGTAACCGCGACGACACTCTTGACTTATACCCTTGCCATTGCATTGTTACCCTGAGCCTATTTGCGTAACTTTCCTATTGAGACTAGCCTTTGAGTATTGTCGAGCTATGCTACTTGTGCACTTTAGTCATACATACTCCGCATAGCTTCAATTGTGTGCATATATCATAGTATCATCTCTTTCGTTACAATAGTACCCGCATACATAATTGATATCTTGGTGTGCAAGTCCCGCATTGTGACCATATAGAATATCATCGCCAAAAGAAGGAGAAGCAAAGCTTTTAAGCAAAGAACAAAAGCAATAGCATCGCTAAATTGCATATCATACTTGATCATCTTGGATCACTTGAGCGAGTGACACCGTGCCTCATACATAGCAAAGTCGGGAATAGGAAGATGACGTGTTTTGTTTCTTATAGGTTCTGCACAAGTTCGTATCAAGCCCGTTTGAGCAATCATGATAGCGTCTCTCTAGTGTTGTGCAACATGAGCGTTTTTCGTGGATTCCACATTTTGTGCTCATTTCCTTGGTTGCACGACCCCACTTATCTATCCGTGTGTGTGTTTCCATGTATACTCATGGCTATTGATCTACATTGTCTTACTTGCGGATTTGCGAATCTCTTTCAACATTATTGAACCTTATCTTCGAATTGCTTGAATTTTGTGCCACTATCCTAACCAAGCTACTCCATAAGCCTTATTTGTGTAGGTGTGATAAGGACGATCTCCAGTACCAATTCTACTATTTCCACATTTGCACATTGAGTGATCTTTGATCCATTGTCAACTTTGGGAACGGTAATTGGTTTTGTCTTATCATTCTTCCACTTATATCTACTTGAGTGTTATGGATAGGTCAACCATGTCAAACCCGGCATTTGAGGAGAACGACGATGACACAAATGACTACGTCACCAAGTTGCACTTCTTCAGCGCACAAAAAGCAATGCGCCAATCGCAAGATGTCTTGAAAGATCGCATCGAGCAACTCGCCACCGACTTGCGCGAATTCGAGGTGCGCACGAGGGACTACCTCAACACCAAGTTATCGAGTCAAATGGAGGAGTTCCGTTCCTTGATGGTCAACCATGCTCCTTCAACATCTACATCGTCAAGGCGGCGCCACTCAAGTCCACACTCATCGGAGTACTCTTCCGGCGCAAGTCCACCTCGAGCACTCACCATAGAGACGATTTCTTCGATCCAAGTTTGCCACACAATCGCCAACGTCAAGCTTCGGAGAATCCATTCCATGGAAATGGATTGCAAGATCGCTTATGGGAGCGCGGATGACATCATCAACAAGAACAAGAACAAGAACGACAACGCCGTGAAGAAGAACAACGTCATCGCCACGAACAAGCAATTGAAGCACAACGCGCTCTACATGAAGCTACACATGCCTTGGAACAACGCAACTGCCAAGCGCGGAAAGAACAAGAAGCCCTCCGGCGTGAACGACAAGAAGAAGCCACTCGCCAAGAGTACCAAGAAAGAACAAACCGAGTGCGTGTGCCTCATTAAAACCCTCAAGTTCACCATGTCGAGCCCAATGATGATGAAGCCCCAAGGCAAGAACAACGTCAACTCGACAACAACAATGATGCACCTCCTCCAAGACAAGGATATCGCCAAAACAATCACAATGAAGAACAACGCTTCGACAAGCTCAAGTTCACCATGGCTAAGTTTTCCGGAAGCAATGATCCCGAGGACTATCTCTCATGGGCACTGAAGGTTGACAAGATATTTCTTTTGCACAACTTTGGGGAAGAGAAGAAGATCGCCATATCTCTCATGAGTTTCAAGACTACGTTCTCACTTGGTGGGAACAAGTGATTGAGAGAAGAAGATAAAGAGGTGAACCTGCTATCACCACTTGGGCCCAAATGAAGGACCTCATGAGAGCTCACCTCATGCCTTCCCATTACAACCGTGATCTTTTCAAGAAGCTACAACTCCTAAAGCAAGGAACCAAATCGGTAGAAGAATACTACCAAGAGATGGAAATAGCTATGATCTGAGCCAATGTCAAGGAATATGATGAGCAAACACTAGCACAATTCTTGAATGGCCTCAACTACCAAGTCAAGAAAATCCCGGACTTCCAACCATACTCCAACTTACTCGAGCTAGTGCATAAAGCAACCAAGGCGGAACGCCAAGTGCAAGATGACTACAAGTACTCCAAGTCCTCCTACAAGACCTACGGCTCAAGTACACAAGCTTCTCCGGCTACGACGCCTTCAACTACGAAAGCTCCAACAACTAATGATGACAAGTCAAATTTCAAGAAAAGGATGGCCTCATCAAGTCACCCTCCTACTACAAGCAACTTCAAACCAAGAGCTTCATCCTCTACACCAACACCGGATGCTACCACTAAATCTAGCTCCATCAAGTGTTTCACGTGCCAAGGCCGAGGCCACAAGACTTTCGAGTGTCCAACAATACGCACCATGATCCTTCAAGATGATGTCACCTATGACTCTATGAGTGACGACGAGATGGAAGCTTTGGAGCACGTGGCCATGCACCAACAAGTCAATGAAGATGAAGATTCGCAAATCTATTGCGACAACTATCTGATCCCCGCTCTTGGTGTTTCCAAGGTTTTGACTATTAAACAACAACAAGATGAGGACCAACGTTGCCACATCTTCCACACAAAAGCGGGCATCCAAGGGAAATCCATCAAAGTCATCATCGACGACGGAAGTTGTGATACGGGGCACGCCCGTGTGCGTAGATCTTTTCACACTTGGAGGGGGAAAAGGGAGAAATCACGAGAGAAAACGCAAGCTCATGGACAAACTTCGATCACACATCCACTAAGAACAAGCAAACACATGAGGTAGTTAGATCCACAAACAACGGACGAATACAAGTAACCGGTAGTTCTTCCTCACTCCGGGGAGGAGGCCTTGAATCTCGTGAGATCTTCCCTCTAGAGGGGCCTTGGCATCACTTGGATCTTCTCCGGTGGAGGGCAACTCCACAAGAGGAGGAAGTAATGGAGCTAGGCTCAACAAAGAGTATTTTCTAAACACAAGCTAACCCTAGGACGGAGGTAGGGGAAGGGTACATATAGTCTAGCGGATAAGTGGGGGGTACATGAGTCGTAACTCCTTCTATTCCGCAGTCGTAGGGGCGGTTGTACCGGAGCTTGGACCAGTTGTACCGGTCTTGAGACATTAAGCGGAACAACCGGGGTAGTACCGGTCTTGAACCGCACCAGAACAGCAGCTTGGCCCGGTCGGAGCGGTTGTTGGGCGGTGGTGGACCGGTTGTACCGGTGGAGCGGTGGTTGGGCGGTGGTGGACCGGTTGTACCCCTAATTCCTGGGCTGTTGCAAATCCCTCTCCTTGTTCTTGGTGCCCCTCTTGCTTCCTTCCTTCTTCTTGGTACCTAAGCACACAAAGTGTCTCTTCTTGAGGAAGGATCCACGTTCCGAAAGTATCACATGGGAATTCACTAAGGAGAGATGTCACCTCGGATTCTATGGCACGTGCGCGGGCTCTCGTCAAGGGACCACTTGGAGCTTGAGGTGTTGATGATGGGTCCATGGGGATGTACACGGGATGCTCCGCATCATCTCCCCCCCCCCTTGTGAGAGATCCGTCCTCGGATCAAGATCTTCATCACCATGGAACAGAGATAGGTCCATGACGTTGAATGTGTTGCTAACGTTGTACTTGTCGCGTGGAATGTCGATCTTGTAGGCATTGTTGTTGTAGCGCGCCACTACCTTGAATGGTCCATTGGCGCGAGGAAGAAGCTTGGACTTGCGCTCGGTGGGGAAACGGTCCTTGCGGAGGTATAGCCACAAAAGATCACCGGGCTTGAACACCATGGGGTGCTTGTTGGTGTTGCGCTTGGCGGTGACTTGCTCCACTTGACGTTCGATCGTGCGCCTTGTATCTTCATGCATTTTCTTTATGTAGCTTGCCCTTGCACTTGCATCTATGTTGACGCGCTCTTGGAGTGGTAGAGGTAGGATGTCCAATGGGGACAACGGATTGAAGCCGTAGACCACTTCGAACGGAGACTTGCCGGTGGTGGAGTGACTTGCGCGATTGTAGGCGTACTCGGCGATGGGGAGGCAATCTTCCCATTCCTTGATGTTCTTCTTGATCAACACGCGAAGTAGGGTAGAAAGTGTCCGGTTCGTCACCTCCGTTTGTCCATCGGTTTGAGGGTGATATGCCGAAGAGAATAGAAGCTTGATTCCGAGCTTGGCACATAGGGTCTTCCAAAAGTAGCTCAAGAATTTGACGTCGCGATCCGAGACAATGGTCTTTGGAACGCCATGTAGTCGCAAGATATCCCTACAAAACAAATTTGCAATATGTGAAGCATCGTCTTCTTGTGACATGGAATGAAACGAGTCATCTTAGAAAAGCGATCCACAACTACAAAAATGGAGTCATGGCCATTTTTAGTTCGTGGCAAGCCAAGCACAAAATCCATACTAATGTTTTCCCAAGGTTGTAAAGGTATAGGTAGAGGCATATAAATACCATGGGATTGAGCTTTGGACTTAGCTTTGCGGCATGTCGAGCATCGGTTGGTGAAGCGTGCAACATCACGAAACATCTTCGGCCAAAAGTACTTGTTGGATAGTGTGGCATATGTCTTGTCGCATCCAAAGTGACCCATAAGTCCTCCACCGTGAGCCTCTTGCAAAAGCAACAAACGAAGAGAAGACTCGGGTATACACAATTTGTTAGCACGCATAAGATAAACATCTTTCATATAATAGTTCTCCCAACAAGTTTTCACTTGGCACTTAGCGTAAGGATTAGCAAAATAGGCATCATGCTCATACAAGTCTTTGATGTGCTCAAAACCAACAACATTCAATCCAAGTTGAGTAACTAGCATGCATTTGCAGGAAAGAGCATCCGCCACAACGTTCTCCTTACCCATAATGTATTTGATGACATAAGGGAAGGACTCAATGAATTCACTCCATTTAGCATGTCGTTTGTTCAACTTAGTGTGACCCTTTAAATACTTAAGCGTTTCGTGGTCGGTATGGATAACAAACTCATGAGGGCGCAAGTAATGTTCCCACACATGTAGGACTCTCACCAAAGCATATAATTCCTTGTCATAGATGGGGTAGTTAAGTTGAGCGTCGGATAGTTTCTCACTAAAGTACGCGATAGGACGTTTTTCTTGCATGAGCACACCACCTATTCCATTACCGCTAGCATCACAATGCACTTCAAATGTTTTATCAAAATTGGGCAAAGCAAGCAAAGGTGCATGAGTGAGCAAATTTTTAAGTTCATGGAAAGCGGTGTCTTGGGAAGGACCCCAAATAAATGGTGCATTTTTCTTGCTCAAAACATGGAGAGGTGATGCAATAGTGCTAAAGTCTTTGACAAAACGGTGATAGAAACCGGCTAGTCCTGGGAAGCTACGCACTTGTTGCAAGTTCGTTGGTGTGGGCCAAGTTTTAATAGCATCAATCTTAGTTTCATCTACATGAACGCCCTTAGAAGATACTACAAAACCTAGGAAAACTACCTTCTCAACACCAAAAGTGCATTTCTCCATGTTTGCATAGAGTTGTTCTTTCCGAAGGATTTGCAAAACATCACGAACATGTGTAGCATGCTCCTCAAGAGACTTGCTAAAGACAAGAATGTCATCAAAGTAGACCACAACACAATATCCAATGAGTGGTCGCAACACATAATGCATAACACGCATAAAAGTACCCGGAGCTTCGGATAAGCCCATGGGCATAACCAACCATTCATAGAGACCAAATTTTGTCTTAAAAGCAGTTTTCCACTCGTCACCCTCTTGTATGCGGATTTGGTAGTAACCACTTTTTAAGTCAATTTTAGAAAATATAGTGGCACCACTAAGTTCATCAAGCATATCATCTAAGCGAGGAATGGGGTGACGGTATCGAATGGTGATAGCATTGATAGGACGGCAATCTGAACACATGCGCATAGTACCATCATGCTTAGGCACTAGAATGACCAGAACCGCACAAGGACTCAAACTCTCACGTACATGCCCTTTATCTAGGAGTTTTTGGACTTGCCTTTGCATTTCCTTTGTTTCGTCGGGGTTGACGCGGTAGGGAGCCTTGTTAGGAAGCGGTGCTCCGGGGATGAGGTCGATGCGGTGTTCAATCCCTCGTTTTGGCGGTAGTCCCGGAGGTAGCTCATCGGGGAACACATCCTTGAATTCCTGCAACAACTTAGATAACACAAGAGGAAGATGTTGTGAAGGGTTAGTCCGAACGACGTCATCTTTGCACACAAGTACATAGTGAAGAACGGTCGATGGGCTCTCACTCACATCCCTCAAATCTCTTTTGGTGGCTAAAAGAACCATATCTCTCATGTCCCTCATCGTGGAGTCGCTCATTTTTGGCTTGTGGCACTCACTCTCTTTGAGGTGGATCACTCTCTCACTTTTAGCTCCACGATGGGATGTAGCTTGTTTGTCGGCGATGACTTGACTTGGAGTCATTGGTCGTAGGACATATTGCTTGCCCTTCATCTTGAAGCTATATTGATTTGTCCGACCATTGTGTGTGACGCCACGGTCGAATTGCCAAGGTCTACCATGTAGGAGGTGGCAAACGGACATTGGAACCACATCACACTCCAAAGTGTCTTCATATGCGCCTATCTTGAAGGAAACTTCCACGGTGTGGTCAACTTGGAGGGTTCCGGAATCACTAAGCCATTGGACCTTGTAGGGACGAGGCTGCTTTTTCTTGACCAATTGTAGCTTGGAACAAAGGTCTTCACTTGCCAAGTTGTGGCAACTCCCTCCGTCGATGATGACCTTGATGGACTTTCCTTGGATGCCCGCCTTGGTGTGGAATATGTGGCAACATTGGTCCTCGTCTTCTTGTTGTTGGAGCGTCAAATCTTTGGAGACAACGAGAGCGGGGCTCGAATCGTTGTCGCAAAAGATTTGCGAATCTTCATCTTCATTCACTTGGCGGTGTATGGCCACTTGGTCCAAAGCTTGCATCTCGTCATCGCTCATAGAGTCATAGGTGCCATCGTCGAGGAGGATCATGTTGCGTTTGGTTGGGCATTCGAAGGTCTTGTGGCCTCACCCTTGGCACGTGAAACACTTGATGGAGCTTGTCTTGGCGGTAGCATCCGGAGTTGGGGTAGAGGATGAAGCCCTTGGCTTGTAGTTGCTTGAGGTTGGTCGGCTTGACGAAGTCGTCTTGTCCTTGTAACTTGACTTGTCGCCGGTAGGTGTTGTAGATTTCGTAGTTGAAGTTGTCGTTGTTGTAGTAGCTTGAGCACTTGAGCCGTAGGTCTTGGAGGAGAACTTGGAGTACTTGTAGTCATCTTGCACTTGCCGTTCCGCCTTGGTTGCTTGATGCACAAGTTCTAGAAGGTTGGAGTATGGTTGGAAGTCGGCAATTTTCTTGACTTGGTAGTTGAGGCCATTCAAGAAGCGTGCCATTGTTTGCTCGTCATCTTCCTTGACATTGGCTCGGATCATAGCAATCTCCATCTCTTGGTAGTATTCTTCTACCGACTTGGTTCCTTGCTTGAGTTGTTGGAGCTTCTTGAAGAGATCCCGGTTGTAATGTGTAGGCACAAAACGAGCTCGCATGAGATCCTTCATTTGGGCCCAAGTGGTGATAGGAGGTTCACCTCTCTCCTTTCTTCGCGTAATCACTTGTTCCCACCAAATAAGGACATAGTCTTGGAACTCCAGGGAAGCCATGGCTATCTTCTTCTCTTCATCATAGTTGTGGAGGCGAAAGATCTTGTCAACTTTGAGGGCCCATGACAAGTAGTCTTCGGGATCATTGCTTCCGGAAAACTTTGGCATTGTGAACTTGAGCTTGCCGAAGCGTTGTTCATCATTGTTGTTGTGATGCCGAAATCCTTGTCTTGGAGGTGGATCTTCATTGTCATTGCCTTGAGCGTGTTGACGTTGATCTTGTTCTTGCTCATCTTCATGGTCGGGTTCAACACGATGATCTTGAGAACGGCGACGCGGTGGACGCACTCGGTTGCGCCTTTCGTGAAGCTCCTCTTGGCGATTGGCTTCTTGTCATTGTCGGCGAAGTGCTTCTTGCTCGTGATGAGCTTGACGGTTGCGCTCCTTCAACGCACGAGTAGCTTCTTGCAAATCGCGATGTGCCTCAAGCGCTGGTTCATGACGACGATGTTGTTCTTCTTCTCGGCGTCATTGTTCTTGATCTTGGCGTTGTTGTTCTTGCTCCAACGCATCTTGCTCTTGTTGGCGGCGATGTTCTCGAGCGCAGATGCGATCTTGAAGTCCATTGCCATGGAATGGATTGTCTTGACGGTGACGACCTTGTGGAGAACTTGAGCCGGAGTGTTCGTCTTGGTGATGAACAGGTGCTCGCCGGGGGCTTGCGTCGGAAGAGTACTCCGATGTGTGTCGGCTTGAGCGCCGTCTTGACGTAGTCGAAGTAGAGGGAGCGCGGTTGACCATCAAGGACCGAAGTTCCTCCATTTGGCTTGATAGCTTGGTGTCGAGGTAGTCCCGTGTGCGCGCCTCGGATTCACGCAAGTCGGTGGCGAGGTTTTCGATGTGATCATTCAAGGCATGTTGCGCTTGCGTAATTGCCTTGTTTGCGCCGAAGAAGTGCAATTTGGTGACATGGGTGGTCGCGTCGTCGTCGTGCTCCTCGAATGTCGGGTTTGACATGATGTTCCTATCCATAGCACTCAACAAGATATAAGTGGAAGAGTGAGAAGACAATACCAATTACCATTCCAAAGGTTGAGAGTGGATCAAATTCACTCAATGTGCAAGCATGAAAGTAGTAGAATTGGTACCGAAGAATGTCCCTCTCACACCTACAGAAGTAAAGCTTATGGAGTAGCTTGGTTAGGATGGTGGCACAAAAATTCAAGCAATTCGAGAATAAGATTCAATCAAGTTGAAATAGATCCGCAAATTCGTAAATGAGACGAGGTAGATTTCTAGCAATGGGTAAGCATGGAAACACACACGTATAGGAAAGTGGTATTGTAACACCGAAAAATGAGCGCAAAATGTGGAAGCCACGGTAAGCTCAAGGTGCACAATAGTGGAGAGACGCCAGCACGATTGCACGAATGGGCGCGATACAGACTTGTGCACACCTATGCGAAGCAAAACTAGACGTCCTCCTATACCCAACTTTTGCTATTTATGTGGTTGGCACAAAATCTCTCGTTCAAATGATCAAATATGATATGCAACTTGCGATGCTATTGCTCTTTTGCTTTTGCTTAAAAGCTTTGCTTTGCTTCTCCTTTGGGGAATGATATTTGGAATGATCACTATGCTGGACGTGCACACGAATATAGCAATGATGTATGCGGGTGCTATTGTAACACAAAAGGAGATACGATGATAAATGCACGCTATTTGTAGCTATGCGGAGTATGTATCACTAAAGTGCACAAGTAGCGTAGCCCGGCAATACTCAATGGCTAGTCTTGATAGGTAAGTAACGCAAATAGGATCAGGTTAACAATGCAATGGCAAGGGTATATGTCAAGAGTGTCGTCGCGGTTACCGTCCTTACTTACAGTTGGTGTCAATGAAGAGGTGGTTGGTGACGAACCGGGGCGATGATGAGTAGTGGCATTGTCGATGTAGAACCGTTCCTAATTAGCCGAAACACCTTAGGAAACGGAAACCGCAACTCAAAATCTCAAAGAAAAATTTTATGAATGAAAATGGTGGTAAAACCAAGATGAGGATCTCGGGCACGTCAATAGCTTCAAAACGAGCCAAAGAACACTTAAATCGGAGTTCGGGAGCAGAAGTTATGGTCCAAATGGTGAATCAGCCGATGTTGAAACTGGGATGGGCGGTTGTACCACTTGGGAGGGGCGGTTGTACCGCTCCTGGAGCGACCTGGGAATTAGCGGTTGTACCGCTTGTATGGGCGGTTGTACCGCTCCTGGGCAGAACTGCAGGTCCGAATCCGCGGGTTAGAAGAAAAATTCGGTCGATTTTGTGGAAGGAAATGATAGGGCAAAGCTAGATCCACTTGTCCACAACAATATCCACGGATCACAATCAACAAAATCTCCTCCAATCCAATAAATCCAAGAAATTTTTGGTATGTCTATTTTTTGTGGGGATTTTCGAAATTAGGTCAAATCAAAGCAAAAATTGGCTAGAAAATGGAGGGGAAAACTCCAAGATGTGAATCAACGTGGCTCATGATACCAATATGATACGGGGCACGCCCGTGTGTGTAGATCTTTTCACACTTGGAGGGGGAAAAGGGAGAAATCACGAGAGAAAACGCAAGCTCATGGACAAACTTCGATCACACATCCACTAAGAACAAGCAAACACACGAGGTAGTTAGATCCACAAACAACGGACGGATACAAGTAACCGGTAGTTCTTCCTCACTTCGGGGAGGAGGCCTTGAATCTCGTGAGATCTTCCCTCTAGAGGGGCCTTGGCATCACTTGGATCTTCTCCGGTGGAGGGCAACTCCACAAGAGGAGGAAGTAATGGAGCTAGGCTCAACAAAGAGTATTTTCTAAACACAAGCTAACCCTAGGACGGAGGTAGGGGAAGGGTACATATAGTCTAGCGGATAAGTGGGGGGTACACGAGTCGTAACTCCTTCTATTCCGCAGTCGTAGGGGCGGTTGTACCGGAGCTTGGACCGGTTGTACCGGTCTTGAGATATTAAGCGGAACAACCGGGGTAGTACCGGTCTTGAACCGCACCAGAACAGCAGCTTGGCCCGGTCGGAGCGGTTGTTGGGCGGTGGTGGACCGGTTGTACCGGTGGAGCGGTGGTTGGGCGGTGGTGGACCGGTTGTACCCCTAATTCCTGGGCTGTTGCAAATCCCTCTCCTTGTTCTTGGTGCCCCTCTTGCTTCCTTCCTTCTTCTTGGTACCTAAGCACACAAAGTGTCTCTTCTTGAGGTAGGATCCACGTTCCGAAAGTATCACAAGGGAATTCACTAGGGCGAGAGGTCACCTCGGATTCTATGGCACGTGCGCGGGCTCTCGTCAAGGGACCACTTGGAGCTTGAGGTGTTGATGATGGGTCCATGGGGATGTACACGGGATGCTCCGCATCAAGTTGCCACAGTTTGGCAAGTGAGGACCTTTGCTCTAAGCTACAATTGGTCAAGAAGAAGCATCCTCGCCCCTACAAGGTCCAATGGCTTAGTGATTCCGGCACCCTCCAAGTTGACCACATCGTGCAAGTTTCCTTCAAGATAGGCGCTTATGAAGACACCTTGGAGTGTGATGTGGTTCACATGTCCGTTTTCCGCTCCTCCTTGGGATACCTTGGCAATTCGACCGCGGCATCATCCACAATGGTCGGACCAATCACTATAGCTTCAATATGAAGGTCAAGCAATATGTGCTTCGACCAATGAGTCCAAGCAAAGTAACCGCCGACAAGCAAACTACATTCCATCATGGAGATAAGTGTGAGAGAGCGAACCACTTAAGAGAGAGTGAGATCCACAAGCCAAACTTGACCGACTTCACGATGAGGGACAAGAAATATCTAGTTCTTTTAGCCACTAAAAGAGACTTGAGGGATGTGCGTGAGAGCCCATCAAGTGTACTTCACTTTGTACTTGTGTGCAAAGATGAGGTCGTGAGGACTAATGCTTCACAACACCTACCTCTTGTTTTGTCTCGTTTGTTGCAGGAATTCAAAGATGTTTTCCCCAATGAGCTACCTGCGGGACTACCACCAAAACAAGGGATCGAACACCGCATCGACCTCTTACCCGGCGCACCACTTCCTAACAAGGCACCCTACCGCGTCAATCCCGAAGAGACTAAGGAGACACAAAGGCAAGTCGAAAAACTCCTAGATAAAAGGCATGTACGTGAGAGCTTAAGTCCTTGTGCTGTTCTGGTGATACTAGTGCCTAAGAAAGATGGTAGCATGCACATGTGTTTGGATTGCTCCCTTATAAATGCTATAACCATGAGATATCACCACCCTATTCCTCGCCTTGATGACATGCTTGATGAACTTAGTGGTGCCACTATATTCTCTAAAACTGATTTAAAAAGTGGTTACTATCAAATACACATGCAAGAGGGCGATGAGTGGAAGACGACATTTAAAACTAAGTTTGATCTATATGAATGGTTGGTTATGCCTATGGGTCTATCTCAAGCACCGGGTGCATTTATGCATGTCATGCATTATATCTTACGTCATCTCATTGGATACTGTGTTGTGGTAGCGAATGTTTAGAAGAGCATGCTAAAAATGTTATGGAAGTATTGCAAGTTCTTAGGAATGAAAAACTTTATTCAAACATGGAAAAATGCACTTTTGGTCCTGACAAGGTTGTTTTCCTAGGCTTTGCAGTATCTTCTAAGGGTGTTCAAGTTGATGAAACTAAAATTGATGCTATTAAAACTTGGCCCACACCCACCAATTTGCAACAAGTGCGTAATTTCCTTGGATTAGCCAGCTTTTAGCGTTGCTTTGTCAAGGATTTTAGCACAATTGCGTCTCCTCTACATGCTTTGAGCAAGAAGAATGCACCCTTTGTTTGGGGACCATCGCAAGATACCGCATTCCATGAGATTAAAAACTTGCTTACTCATGCACCATTGCTTGCATTACCAAATTTTGATAAAACCTTTGAAGTGCATTGTGATGCTAGTGGTAATGGCATATGTGGCATGTTAATGCAAGAGAAATGCCCAATTGTGTATTTTAGTGAGAAACTTTCCGGCGCTCAACTTAACTATCCCATGTATGACAAAGAATTGAATGCTTTGGTTAGAGTGTTAGATGTTTGGGAGCATTATCTATGTCCTCGTGAATTTGTCATTCATACCGATGATGAAACTCTCAAGTATCTTAAGAGTCAAACTAAGTTGAACAAACTGCATGCTAAATGGAGTGAATTCATTGAGTCTTTTCCTTATGTCATCAAATACATTAAGGGTAAAGAAAATGTTGTGGTGGATGCTCTTTCCCAGAAATGCATACTAGTTACTCAACTTGAATTGAATGTCATTGGTTTTGAGCATATCAAAGATTTGTATGAGCACGACGTTTCATTTGCTACTCCATATGCTAAGTGCCATGTGAAACCTTGTTGGGAAAACTACTACATGAAAGATGGCTATCTTAAGCGTGCTAACAAACTTTATATACCCGTGTCTTCTCTTCGTTTGTTACATTTGCAAGAGGCTCTCGATGGAGGACTCATGGCTAACTTTGGGCGTGACAAGACATATTCCACACTCTCAAACAAGTTCTTTTGGCCAAAGATGTTTCGTGATGTTACATGCTTCACCAGCCGATGCTCTACATGTCGCAAAGCTAAGTCAAAAGCTCAATCCCATGGTCTTTACATGCCTCTTCCAATACCTTTTGAACCTTTGGAAGACATTAGCATGGACTTTGTGCTTGGTTTGCCACAAACTAAAAATGGCCATGATTCTATTTTTGTCGTTGTAGATCGCTTTTCCAAAATGGCTCATTTTATTCCATGTCATAAGATGGATGATGCTTCACATGTTGCAAATCTCTTTTGTAGGGACACCTTACGACTACATGGAGTTCCCAAGACCATTGTCTCGGACTGCGACCTAAAGTTCCTTCGCTACTTTTGGAAGTGATGAGGACCATCCTAGGCAAGTAAGATTGTATAGTTGCAACCAAACAGTAAGCTTCATTTATAAACACCATGACAAGGCGAGAAGCACGTTTCATATTGAGATGCAACAACATCAACTTGAGAAATCCATCATGACGAGCATTCATGGAACGCACATACTATTGTGCCATGTTGACGATCAGGTGAACGCATATACTTTGGGTTCCATATTATTTGTTTTAAGGGTGGCCGAGCTGCTACAATCATTACTATTATGCAGGCATGTGGATGATGATCTACACAAACCAAAGGTGAAGATGAGAAGGAACTCAGGAGCCCAGCTATTGTTCACATTGAATATTGTTGGTCAATATCCATGCTTCGCTCAAGAGGGACAAGAGTCGAGGATGACTCCTTTTGAAGAGGGGGAGGATGATGAGGACATCCCAGGTTCATCTCGTTTGTCATTTTCTCCTCATCATAAATCTGAGCTATCAAATGAAGCTTCTACAAAGAAGACCTATTTGAGTCCCATGACAAGGAGTCGTGCCAAACAAATAGAACAAGAGGTGAATGCGCTCCTAGCTGATCATACTTCAACTATCCATGAGAACTTTATACTGCCTAAATCATCTGTGCTGATTTTACTCAGGTACAATGTTGAGGACAACCAACAACTTTCAGCACATGAAGAAACAAGTTCAGCTCATGAAGAAACAAGTTCTGAAGCCCATACAACAAGTTTGAAGAGAACAAGTTTCAACTCTGATGTAAACCATGTTTTGGTGACAAGGGCAACTAATTACACCTCAAGGAAGAATAGCAAGCCATCTCAACAATCTATTGTTGCATGCACAGTTCCAGAATTCGTCCCAGAACGTGCTGCATCATGCAACACAAATATATGAGGTTCCAGCACGTGTGAGAGTACAAATTGGACAGCATATGAAGTCTACTTTCAGGAAAATCAAACGGTGCATCATTTGGAGTCTTGAGTCAAAGGATATGAGAGTTCCAATGCAAGCTGTCCAGAGCATTAATTGCTGCGCGAGGCTCCATGTGTTTGCTCCCTTGACCAGTTGGTTACCACGAATTTGAGCCTCTCTTTTGGACTGGTTTCACACCTAAACTAGGAGGGCTGTTCCTAGTATAAATACCCCTTCCCCCACTTCAGCCACAACTCTTTGGCAATTTGATTTCAGCATAGGTTAGCTAAGTGCAACCAGAATCTTGTTTGAGAGTTCACTTCCTCCTTAGCTCTTGTAATCTTGCCTTGTGAGAGGGTAAACTCACTTTGTGATTTTACAACAGTAGCCGTTGAGGCGGCGACCAGTTCGTGCTTCCAACTTCGTGCGTGGTTGCGTGGATTGGAATCCTAAGAGTGTGGTTGGGCGAATACTTGTTGCTGGTTGTTGCATATGCAGTAGCTAGCTTCGGTCTCGTCAGGTTGCACTAGTTATCCATTACCCGACAGCGTTGTTGGCTGGGATCGAGGGTTTCCTTCGTACCCTTCAGGTGGCGTTGATTCGTTCCTCAAGCAGATCCTCCGTGAAGATCGGGCAACCCTGTATCATCTTGGCATCAGAGCTTCGGTTGACACGGTAGGATCTTTTATCCCTAGTTTAGTTCATGTTCTTGTTCATCCTAAAGTCCAGAAAATAGCCCCACAAAAAAATACCTTTACCTAGCCTTTTGCAGCCCTTAATCTGTTATTTGGTGAGTTTTATCAAGTTCTTGTCCACTAGATCTTTGTTTTTAGTTGCTGAGTTTCCCCCCCATCCAATCTTGTGTGTTTGTGTTCATTTTCGTGCTCAGATTTCAGATCTGCATCCTCCACCAAATCGTGTGTATCTTTGTCATCCGGAGTCCGTTTTGGGTGTTTTTGTGCATTTTGGAAAGCCCACACCGTGTACTTTCCATCTATCCTTGTTAGATCTGATTACCACCGTGTTTTCCAGCCAGAAAAATCAGATCAGTTCGTGTGTGTTTTTTGCCAAAGTTTCAGCTGCATGTTCTTGTTGTTTGAGCTCATCCATTGTAATTTTCGTGGATCCCCCAAAGTGTGTGTTCAGATCCAAGTCCCTTGTTGAAGTTTGTCAAAAAAAAAGAGCAAAAAAAAAAGATCTGCCCAAAGAAAGAAAGTGTGTGCAAGAAGCAAAAGAGAGAAATTTGGGACTGTTCTTCCATTATATCTTGAGAAATCCTTGTTTGTATTGTGAGCTGAAACTTGTCAAGTGTGCAACATGTTCAATCCTTGCTTTCTAGCAAATCTGATTCCTTGGTATGAGTTGCATGTACCTCACTTATATCTCATTCAGCAACTAAGGGCATTAGAATCTTGTGTGGATGATTACTTGGTTCAACAATATCTAGATTGCAGATTAGTGCATCTTTTGCTACATACATATCCCACCCAAGCTCCACCAAACAGCCCCCGCATGTGCAACCCTAGAATTGTATTCGCTTGATTCATCACTCCTTGTATACCAACCACCGGCACCACGGTTGAGCACGATTCTGCTCTCACTTGGAAGTTACATGAGCTTCGGTTGGTAAGTGAGGTGAGCATGAGTTGTTACCCACATATATGCTTCTAGTACTATAGAGCTTTTGCAAAACTAACCATGGCAGGTCGTGAGTACGTGGAACTTCCTTTCTACGGAAGTGCAGATCCGGAGGAGTACCTTGAATGGGTACAATTCATGGAGTTGGAGTTGAAGAAATTTCCAGAAACAAAACAAGTGCTTCGAGCAACCATGGAGTTTGAAGAGTATGCTTGTAAGTGGTGGAAGCACCACCGCAAAAGGAGGTTTGTAAGAACATGGGTCGAGTTGAAGGAGATCATGAGGAAGGAGTTTGTACCAACAAGATATGAAGACTATTTGTTGCGTCACATGAAGAGCATTAAGCAAGGTCTCAGATCTGTCCAAGCCTATTATGATGAGCTGAAGGTAGCAATGTATCGTGCCAATGTTATGGATAAATCTGCAGCAAGGGCATATTTTAAAAGTGGTTTGAATCGTGATGTGGCTGCTACAGTTCGTTTGAAATATGATGGTAGTATGCAGGACCTTGTGACTTTTGCCATAGATGAAGAAAGGAGAATTCACAAAGAACGTGCACGTCCATTCAACATGAGTATTCAATCTCCTTCAAGAACCAGTCGTGTGAAGAGGCTAAGCTATGCGGAGAACAAGATGGACAATTGGTCGTTCACTACAAGTAAGAAGACTTGTGATGAGAAAAAGGTGCTTGGAACACGAGAAAAGAGCCTCACAATTGGTCAAATTCTGTAGCAACAAATACACATAAAATCCCAAGTGAGAATGAGAGCCACATAGCCAAAAAGAGTGAGAGTGATATTACAAAAAGTGAGCTGTGTGATTCCACGCAAAGTGAGATTGAGAGTCCCACAAATGAGAGTTCGAGAGATACACCAAAGGAAAAGAGAGTATTAGCTGATACAAAATGTGAGGATTCTGAAACTAACATAAACATTTCTATTCCTTGCATTATCTCTCGCAATGTACAGGTTTGCTTTGAAGAAAGGGAGTCTGGTGCTGATACACTTTCCCACCACATTGGGGAACATGAAGAGAAGCAAACCAGAGTTGATGATTCACCATGTGCTCAGGAGGAACAACAGCTTGATGAAGAAAAGAAAGATGGTATTGAAGCGAGATTGCAGCAAGAGCAAGAGAATGATTGTAAGTATAACCCTGCTGCAACAACGCCTCCTATGATTGCTTGTTCTACCATGCATGAACCATTGGATCACATGATTGCCTATCATTTTGATAATGTGAAATTAGTAAGGCATGACAAAATGTTTGATAAAATATCTCATGTTCATGCTTTATATTGTGCCACGCTTGTTAAATCTATTGAATTGAGTTATCCTGTCATGAACATTTCTGAAATCACACATTCATACTCTCTCTATGAAACCTACACCTACTGTTTTAAGTTTAATTTGATTGGAGATTATGGTGTTGGCGGGAAATTTGTTGTGGACAAAATATGCATTGCTTGCAATAGACTTGCAGAACTGAATGATAATCAATTGGGCAACCATTCTCACGTGAAACAGTTTGTGTCATGTGAAAATAAACTGTATGCTTGTGGTGAATGTGTCACTGATTTGTTGGTCCCCATAAGTTCATGTTTTGCATGCACTAAACTTCTCAGATCTCGAGTTGATGAATGGTTGATACTAAAAATTTGTTCGCCGCATTTGCACGGGTTTACTATGCGAAAATATGAACTATCATATGAGATAATCTTGCTTGTGAAATATGTTCTGTTGGACATACATACTTCTGATTTTGGCTTTGAAATGATAACAACATGCTTTTCTCGGAGTAGGAATGATGTGAATGATTCTGCTATGTCCCTAACTTATATTTGCAAAACAAGCAACAATTTTTACAAACCCAGAACTTACGTTGACCCAATGAGAAATATGGTTTTCTGCTATAAAGATTACTTTTCTGAAATTTGGAATGCGCAAAATCTTGGTAACAACAAAATGTGTGACGTCTTCATATACCATGCATACACGTTGTTTGTTTCTTTTAGTGGTGCTACAGGTTATCAAAAACCGAGGACGTTTTTTCTTGAAGGAAGGGAGGATGATGAGGACCATCCTAGGCAAGTAAGATTGTATAGTTGCAACCAAACAGTAAGCTTCATTTATAAACACCATGACAAGGCGAGAAGCACGTTTCATATTGAGATGCAACAACATCAACTTGAGAAATCCATCATGACGAGCATTCATGGAACGCACATACTATTGTGCCATGTTGACGATCAGGTGAACGCATATACTTTGGGTTCCCTATTATTTGTTTTAAGGGTGGCCGAGCTGCTACTATCATTACTATTATGCAGGCATGTGGTTGATGATCTACACAAACCAAAGGTGAAGATGAGAAGGAACTCAGGAGCCCAGCTATTGTTCACATTGAATATTGTTGGTCAATATCCATGCTTCGCTCAAGAGGGACAAGAGTCGAGGATGACTCCTTTTGAAGAGGGGGAGGATGATGAGGACATCCCAGGTTCATCTCGTTTGTCATTTTCTCCTCATCATAAATCTGAGCTATCAAATGAAGCTTCTACAAAGAAGACCTATTTGAGTCCCATGACAAGGAGTCGTGCCAAACAAATAGAACAAGAGGTGAATGCGCTCCTAGCTGATCATACTTCAACTATCCATGAGAACTTTATACTGCCTAAATCATCTGTGCTGATTTTACTCAGGTACAATGTTGAGGACAACCAACAACTTTCAGCACATGAAGAAACAAGTTCAGCTCATGAAGAAACAAGTTCTGAAGCCCATACAACAAGTTTGAAGAGAACAAGTTTCAACTCTGATGTAAACCATGTTTTGGTGACAAGGGCAACTAATTACACCTCAAGGAAGAATAGCAAGCCATCTCAACAATCTATTGTTGCATGCACAGTTCCAGAATTCGTCCCAGAACGTGCTGCATCATGCAACACAAATATATGAGGTTCCAGCACGTGTGAGAGTACAAATTGGACAGCATATGAAGTCTACTTTCAGGAAAATCAAACGGTGCATCATTTGGAGTCCTGAGTCAAAGGATATGAGAGTTCCAATGCAAGCTGTCCAGAGCATTAATTGCTGCGCGAGGTTCCATGTGTTTGCTCCCTTGACCAGTTGGTTACCACGAATTTGAGCCTCTCTTTTGGACTGGTTTCACACCTAAACTAGGAGGGCTGTTCCTAGTATAAATACCCCTTCCCCCACTTCAGCCACAACTCTTTGGCAATTTGATTTCAGCATAGGTTAGCTAAGTGCAACCAGAATCTTGTTTGAGAGTTCACTTCCTCCTTAGCTCTTGTAATCTTGCCTTGTGAGAGGGTAAACTCACTTTGTGATTTTACAACAGTAGCCGTTGAGGCGGCGACCAGTTCGTGCTTCCAACTTCGTGCGTGGTTGCGTGGATTGGAATCCTAAGAGTGTGGTTGGGCGAATACTTGTTGCTGGTTGTTGCATATGCAGTAGCTAGCTTCGGTCTCGTCAGGTTGCACTAGTTATCCATTACCCGACAGCGTTGTTGGCTGGGATCGAGGGTTTCCTTCGTACCCTTCAGGTGCCGTTGATTCGTTCCTCAATCAGATCCTCCGTGAAGATCGGGCAACCCCGTATCAGGAAGACTCTATGCGTCAAGCTCGGGATCAAGCTACTTTTCTCTTTGGCCTATCACCCACAAACCAATGGCCAAACGGAGGTGACCAACTGGACGCTCTCGACGCTCCTACGTGTGTTGATAAAGAAGAACATCAAGGAGTGGGAAGAATTTCTCCCCATCGTGGGGTACGCCTACAACCGCGCATGTCACTTCACCACCGACAAGTCTCCATTCGAAGTGGTCTACGGCTTCAACCCTTTGTCCTCGTTGGACATACTTCCACTACCACTCCAAGAGCACGTCAACATGGACGCAAGTACAAGGGCAAGATATATCAAGAAGATGCATGAAGATACAAGGCGCATGATGGAATGTCAAGTGGACCCTGTTACAGCCAAGCGCAACATAAACAAGCACCCCATGGTGTTCAAGACCGGTGATCTTGTGTGGCTACACCTGCGCAAGGATCGCTTCCCTGCCGAGCGCAAGTCCAAGTTACTTCCTCGAGCCGCTGGACCTTTCAAGGTGTTGGCACGCTACAACAAGAACGCCTACAAGATCGACATTCCATGCAACAAGTACAACGTGGGCGACATCTTTAACGTCAAGGGCCTTCTCCTTTCCATGGTGATGAGGATCTCGATCCGAGGACGAATCTTACCCAAGGGAGAGAGATGATGCGGAGCATCCCACGGTCATCCCCATGGATCCATCACCAACACCTCAAGATCCAAGTGGTTCCATGACAAGAGCCCGTGCACGTGCCATTGAAACCAAGGTGACACCTCTCCTTCCTCAACCATCATTTGATCCACTCGAGACATGGTCACTACCTTAAGCGGAGACACTTTGCATACTCAGGTACTCGGAAGAAGATCATGGAATGACTTCGAAGAACCATGAGGACTCCAATCTCGGAAGAACCAATGAGGAGCTGCAGGCATGCTACAACCTCCAGACGACCGACCATCTATGGACGTCCGACCACCAGGAACTCAGCCAAGTCAGATGCCCAGCCGAACGCTACAGCGGCCGGACGACCGGCGATGTCCGGACGTCCGACACCCCCCAGCGTCCGGACGTCCGAGCCCCTCCGGAAATCCGACGTCTCCAAGCCAGCACCAAATCTACGAAAAACTAAAGCCTTTCGGACGACTGCGCCTCCGGACGTCCGAGCCCCTCCGGAAATCCAGTGCCACCATACCCGAGCCGAAACGTCGGAAATCCGCCCGCTCCAAACATCCGGCCCTCTACGAGCCTCCGGACGCCCGGCACCTGTCTACGCACAGACGCTCGGGCCCTGGGCCATGTACCCTTTTATCTTCCCTAGACTATATATTCCGTACCCCGTGGACATTTTAGGGTTAGCAAAGGTTTAGCTCATTGACTAGTTGAGCTTTTGCTCCTTCCACTTCCTTCTCCCATGGTGTTGACTACCTCTATGTGAGAAGATTCTTAGTGGATGCCAAGGCCCCTTTCGAGGGAAGATCCCAAGGGATTTCAAGGCCCCTCCTCTAGAGTGGGAAGACTCTCCATTACGTGTATCCTTCCGTTGACTTTGGATCTAGTATCTCGTATGTTTTTGTGGATCTAGTGGATGTGTGATTTGGAGATCGTTCTTGAGTGTTCTTGAGTTTTTCTTTTGATTTCCCTCTTTCTCCCCTCCAAGTGTGAAAAGGTCGACATCATCGGGTGTGCCCCGTATCACAAAGCCTCCACTTTCCATTTGCCTTCCGCACTACCACTGGATTTGCTAACCATGTTGGGTGGATCACTCCCCTGATCAGGCGTGCCGCGTCCAACTTCTTGATTTCCTTGGCAATGAACTCTTGTCGCTCCTAAGTTTGCTTCCTGACCTTCTGCTTGACAGGGCGTGCATGTGGATAGATGCCAAGGTGGTGCTCAATCACCTCCCTGGGAACACCAGGGATGTTAGATGGTTGCCAGGCTAACACATCAACATTTGCCTACATGAAGGCTATGAGCGTGTTTTCCTATTTCTCATCAAGGGTCGCACTTATGGTCAAAGTTTCGCCCTTGCCATCCTCCTGTGCAACCACTTGGTTTGTCGCAGTGTCCTTGGAATTCTTGATCTTGGCGGCAGAGCTCTCTGGCATGTCCTCAACGGGTGTGATGCACTCTGTAGTGCGCTTCCCGGAGTCTTTGTCAGAGGTATTGTCGTTTTTCTTCCCCCTGGGAGCTTTGTCCCAGGACAAGAGCCTTGCCAGCTGATGTTGCCACTGCCTCCCGGTAGAGCTTGTTGGCGCAAAGGACTGTGTTCTTCTTGTCGGAGTGGGTGTTGATGACGTGCATTGGCCCAGACATCTTCAAGGTATTGTAGGAGTAATGGGACGTCGCCATTAATTTTGCTAGTGTCAGGCGGCCCAGGATTCCTTTGAACGGCTGCGGTATCTTGATGACGTCAAAGAAAATCTTTTCCATCCTGAACTTAAGCTCGTTGCCGAACGTCACCGGCAATGTAACTTTCCACTTCGGCTGGCTTCTTCCCGGATTGATCCCTTGGAAAGTACTTGTGTGCTTGAGGTCCTCATCGGGTATTCGGAGCATGTTGATCACTTGTGGAGACATCAAGTTCAAGCCAACCCCACCATCAACCAACATTTTCGTTACCTTGAGGTTACATATTGTTGGCGAAACCAACAACGGCAAGCACCCGACCGCAGTAGTGCGATCAGGGTGGTCCTCAGCATCGAAAATGATGGGCATGTGAGACCAGTTGAGTGGCTTTTGCGCTTCCATCGCTGGTTCTACCGCATTGATCTCCCAGGCCCACTGCTTGAGATGCTGGTGAAAGGAGTGCAAAGATGCACCTCCGTCAATGCACATGGCCTCCGCGGCCTTCTGGAACTACTGGTCATCATATCCTTCTTCATCCTCGTCGTCATCATAATCATTTTCCTTCTTGTCAAGACCTCTTGCAGGTTCCTCTTTCTGCTGTTTGGCCCGGTCGGAGCGGTTGTTGGGCGGTGGTGGACCGGTTGTACCGGTGGAGCGGTGGTTGGGCGGTGGTGGACCGGTTGTACCCCTAATTCCTGGGCTGTTGCAAATCCCTCTCCTTGTTCTTGGTGCCCCTCTTGCTTCCTTCCTTCTTCTTGGTACCTAAGCACACAAAGTGTCTCTTCTTGAGGTAGGATCCACGTTCCGAAAGTATCACATGGGAATTCACTAAGGAGAGAGGTCACCTCGGATTCTATGGCACGTGCGCGGGCTCTCATCAAGGGACCACTTGGAGCTTGAGGTGTTGATGATGGGTCCATGGGGATGTACACGGGATGCTCCGCATCAAGTTGCCACAGTTTGGCAAGTGAGGACCTTTGCTCTAAGCTACAATTGGTCAAGAAGAAGCATCCTCGCCCCTACAAGGTCCAATGGCTTAGTGATTCCGACACCCTCCAAGTTGACCACATCGTGCAAGTTTCCTTCAAGATAGGCGCTTATGAAGACACCTTGGAGTGTGATGTGGTTCACATGTCCGTTTTCCGCTCCTCCTTGGGATACCTTGGCAATTCGACCGCGACATCATCCACAATGGTCGGACCAATCACTATAGCTTCAATATGAAGGTCAAGCAATATGTGCTTCGACCAATGAGTCCAAGCAAAGTAACCGCCAACAAGCAAACTACATTCCATCATGGAGATAAGTGTGAGAGAGCGAACCACTTAAGAGAGAGTGAGATCCACAAGCCAAACTTGACCGACTCCACGATGAGGGACAAGAAAGATCTAGTTCTTTTAGCCACTAAAAGAGACTTGAGGGATGTGCGTGAGAGCCCATCAAGTGTACTTCACTTTGTACTTGTGTGCAAAGATGAGGTCGTGAGGACTAATGCTTCACAACACCCACCTCTTGTTTTGTCTCGTTTTTGCAGGAATTCAAAGATGTTTTCCCCGATGAGCTACCTCCGGGACTACCACCAAAACAAGGGATCGAACACCGCATCGACCTCTTACCCGGCGCACCACTTCCTAACAAGGCACCCTACCGCGTCAATCCCGAAGAGACTAACGAGACACAAAGGCAAGTCCAAAAACTCATAGATAAAAGGCATGTACGTGAGAGCTTAAGTCCTTGTGATGTTCCGGTGATACTAGTGCCTAAGAAAGATGGTAGCATGCACATGTGTTTGGATTGCTCCCTTATAAATGCTATAACCATGAGATATCACCACCCTATTCCTCGCCTTGATGACATGCTTGATGAACTTAGTGGTGCCACTATATTCTCTAAAACTGATTTAAAAAGTGGTTACTATCAAATACACATGCAAGAGGGCGATGAGTGGAAGACGACATTTAAAACTAAGTTTGATCTATATGAATGGTTGGTTATGCCTATGGGTCTATCTCAAGCACCGGGTGCATTTATGCATGTCATGCATTATATCTTACGTCATCTCATTGGATACTGTGTTGTGGTAGCGAATCTTTAGAAGAGCATGCTAAAAATGTTATGGAAGTATTGCAAGTTCTTAGGAATGAAAAACTTTATTCAAACATGGAAAAATGCACTTTTGGTCCTGACAAGGTTGTTTTCCTAGGCTTTGCAGTATCTTCTAAGGGTGTTCAAGTTGATGAAACTAAAATTGATGCTATTAAAACTTGGCCCACACCCACCAATTTGCAACAAGTGCGTAATTTCCTTGGATTAGCCAGCTTTTAGCGTTGCTTTGTCAAGGATTTTAGCACAATTGCGTCTCCTCTACATGCTTTGAGCAAGAAGAATGCACCCTTTGTTTGGGGACCATCGCAAGATACCGCATTCCATGAGATTAAAAACTTGCTTACTCATGCACCATTGCTTGCATTACCAAATTTTGATAAAACCTTTGAAGTGCATTGTGATGCTAGTGGTAATGGCATATGTGGCATGTTAGTGCAAGAGAAATGCCCAATTATGTATTTTAGTGAGAAACTTTCCGGCGCTCAACTTAACTATCCCATGTATGACAAAGAATTGAATGCTTTGGTTAGAGTGTTAGATGTTTGGGAGCATTATCTATGTCCTCATGAATTTGTCATTCATACCGATGATGAAACTCTCAAGTATCTTAAGCGTCAAACTAAGTTGAACAAACTGCATGCTAAATGGAGTGAATTCATTGAGTCTTTTCCTTATGTCATCAAATACATTAAGGGTAAAGAAAATGTTATGATGGATGCTCTTTCCCAGAAATGCATACTAGTTACTCAACTTGAATTGAATGTCATTGGTTTTGAGCATATCAAAGATTTGTATGAGCATGGTGTTTCATTTGCTACTCCATATGCTAAGTGCCATATGAAACCTTGTTGGGAAAACTACTACATGAAAGATGGCTATCTTAAGCATGCTAACAAACTTTATATACCCGAGTCTTCTCTTCGTTTGTTACATTTGCAAGAGGCTCACGATGGAGGACTCATGGCTAACTTTGGGCGTGAAAAGACATATTCCACACTCTCAAACAAGTTCTTTTGGCCAAAGATGTTTCGTGATGTTACATGCTTCACCAGCCGATGCTCTACATGTCGCAAAGCTAAGTCAAAAGCTCAATCCCATGGTCTTTACATGCCTCTTCCAATACCTTTTGAACCTTTGGAAGACATTAGCATGGACTTTGTGCTTGGTTTGCCACAAACTAAAAATGGCCATGATTCTATTTTTGTCGTTGTAGATCGATTTTCCAAAATGGCTCATTTTAATCCATGTCATAAGATGGACGATGCTTCACATGTTGCAAATCTCTTTTGTAGGGACACCTTACGACTACATGGAGTTCCCAAGACCATTGTCTCGGACTGCGACCTCAAGTTCCTTAACTACTTTTGGAAGACTCTATGCGTCAAGCTCAGGATCAAGCTACTTTTCTCTTCGGCCTATCACCCACAAACCGATGGCCAAACGGAGGTGACCAACTGGACGCTCTCGACGCTCCTACGTGTGTTGATAAAGAAGAACATCAAGGAGTGGGAAGAATTTCTCCCCATCGTGGAGTACGCCTACAACCGCGCATGTCACTTCACCACCGACAAGTCTCCATTCGAAGTGGTCTACGGCTTCAACCCTTTGTCCTCGTTGGACATACTTCCGCTACCACTCCAAGAGCACGTCAACATGGACGCAAGTACAAGGGCAAGATATATCAAGAAGATGCATGAAGATACAAGGTGCATGATGGAATGTCAAGTGGACCATGTTACAGCCAAGCGCAACATAAACAAGCACCCCATGGTGTTCAAGACCGGTGATCTTGTGTGGCTACACCTACGCAAGGATCGCTTCCCTGCCGAGCGCAACATCCGGCCCTCTACGAGCCTCCAGACGCCCGGCACCTGTCTACGCACAGACGCTCGGGCCCTGGGCCATGTACCCTTTTATCTTCCCTAGACTATATATTCCGTACCCCGTGGACATTTTAGGGTTAGCAAAGGTTTAGCTCATTGACTAGTTGAGCTTTTGCTCCTTCCACTTCCTTCTCCCATGGTGTTGACTACCTCAATGTGAGAAGATCCTTAGTGGATTCCAAGGCCCCTTTCGAGGGAAGATCCCAAGGGATTTCAAGGCCCCTCCTCTAGAGTGGGAAGACTCTCCATTACGTGTATCCTTCCGTTGACTTTGGATCTAGTATCTCGTATGTTTTTGTGGATCTAGTGGATGTGTGATTTGGAGATCGTTCTTGAGTGTTCTTGAGTTTTTCTTTTGATTTCCCTCTTTCTCCCCTCCAAGTGTGAAAAGGTCGACCTCATCGGGTGTGCCCCGTATCACAAAGCCTCCACTTTCCATTTGCCTTCCGCACTACCACTGGATTTGCTAACCATGTTGGGTGGATCACTCCCCTGATCAGGCGTGCCGCGTCCAACTTCTTGATTTCCTTGGCAATGAACTCTTGTCGCTCCAAAGTTTGCTTCCTGACCTTCTGCTTGACAGGGCGTGCATGTGGATAGATGCCAAGGTGGTGCTCAATCACCTCCCTGGGAACACCAGGGATGTTAGATGGTTGCCAGGCTAACTCATCGACATTTGCCTACATGAAGGATATGAGCGTGTTTTCCTATTTCTCATCAAGGGTCGCACTTATGGTGAAAGTTTCGCCCTTGCCATCCTCCTGTGCAACCACTTGGTTTGTCGCAGTGTCCTTGGAATTTTTGATCTTGGCGGCAGAGCTCTCTGGCATGTCCTCAACGGGTGTGCTGCACTCTGTAGTGCGCTTCCCGGAGTCTTTGTCAGAGGTATTGTCGTTCTTCTTCCCCCTGGGAGCTTTGTCGGCAGGACAAGAGCCTTGCCAGCTGATGTTGCCACTGCCTCCCGGTAGAGCTTGTTGGCGCAAAGGACTGTGTTCTTCTTGTCGGAGTGGGTGTTGATGACGTGCATTGGCCCAGACATCTTCAAGGTATTGTAGGAGTAATGGGACATCGCCATTAATTTTGCTAGTGTCAGGCGGCCCAGGATTCCGTTGAACGGCTGCGGTATCTTGATGTCGTCAAAGAAAATCTTTTCCATCCTAAACTTAAGCTCGTTGCCGAACGTCACCGGCAATGTAACTTTCCACTTCGGCTGGCTTCTTCCCGGATTGATCCCTTGGAAAGTACTTGTGTGCTTGAGGTCCTCATCGGGTATTTGGAGCTTGTTGATCACTTGTGGAGACATCAAGTTCAAGCCAACCCCACCGTCAACTAACATTTTCGTTACCTTGAGGTTACATATTGTTGGCGAAACCAACAACGGCAAGCACCCGACCGCAGTAGTGCGCTCAGGGTGGTCCTCAACATCGAAAATGATGGGCATGTGAGACCAGTTCAGTGGCTTTTGCGCTTCCATCGCTGGTTCTACCGCATTGATCTCCCGGGCCCACTGCTTGAGATGCTGGTGAAAGGAGTGCAAAGATGCACCTCCGTCAATGCACATGGCCTCCGCGGCCTTCTGGAACTCCTGGTCATCATATCCTTCTTCATCCTCGTCGTCATCATGATCATTTTCCTTCTTGTCACGACCTCTTGCAGGTTCCTCTTTCTGCTGTTTGGCCTTACGGCGGCGGCCTCCGTGGCCACCGTGCTTCTTGCAGAACCCACAAGCATTGCTCCGGCCCTTCTCCTTGTCGCGCTTTTCATACTCTTATTTCTACTTTTTGGCAAGCTACTCGACTTGCCGGCACTCGTGGAGGTCATGGCCCTTGGTGCTTTGGATCTTGCAATATGGCCCATCGGTCTTGTATGCCTTGTCGCCCACTCCGACCTCATGGCCATAGGTGCAAACGGTGGCGTCATTGCTGGAACTCTCGACCTTGGCTTTCTTGCCAGCATTGTTGTTGCCGGAGCCTTCGACAGCCATCACTGCTTTGCGTTTGCGCTTGCAATTGTGCTTCCTGCTCTTCTTCTTTGGGGTGGAGGCATCGTCGTCCTTGGAGTCAACTTCAGCGCTAACGTCTTCCCCAGGAAGTCTCCTTCCTTCCTCGGCTCGTGCACACTTGTCCACCAGAGCATAAAGCTCGTTGATGGTCCGGACCTTCTGAATGCTCATATCCTTGCGCATCTTGCAATTGCGCAAGTTCGTGTGGAATGACACAATGACAGCGGCAGGGTGAACATCAGGGATGTTGTGTTGCACTCTACTGAATCTTTATATATATTTGCGGAGGGACTCTCCCTCTCGCTACGGCAGCACATGCAGGTTGCTGGCCTGACCAGGAAGCTTGTGGCCTCCGGTGTATGCACCAACAAACTGATGGCACAAGTCCGACCAGGAGGAGATGGAGCCCTCCAGCAGGTTGATCAGCCAAGACCTCATGTTGGGCTTGAGCGCCGGCGGGAAGTAGTTGGCTAGAATCTTCTCGTCGCGTCCATTGGTAGCCTGCACTGTGATGGTGTAGACACTTAGGAACATTAACGGGTTTAGCTTGTCGTCATACTTGTCAGGTACGCCAGGCTTGAAGTTCCGGGAAGACGGCAACTGGACTTGCCGCAGCTCGTGGGTAAATGGTGGGCAGCCTCCTCGTAAGGCAGGTACCCAGGGAACCTGGGCGTAGGCTCATCAACAAATGGTCCTGCATGACCATTTGATTGCCGGCGTGCCTCCCGTCTGTGCTCGATGGTGGTGCGAGCATCTTCATGGCGCCAGTCGCGGATGACTTGACGTTAATCAGGGCAGCTTCATGGGTCCGAAGATGGCATGGAGGCCTCGTCTCGCATGTCCTGTCGGGGCGGCTGCCGTTGTTGCGGTGGAGACTATACCATTGGTGTAGCTCCTCCCATGCGCTCGCGAGTCATCTTGATGGGAGCGGACGTGTGTTGTTTTGAGGACCCTGCCTCCTGCGCGGTGTCGCCGTTGGCGAAGATGATGAGGCTCTGGATGGTGGCCCTCCACTCATACATCTTCTCCGACGCAGGAGGAAATTCGAGCAACAGTTGTGCCCTGGCCATAGCTTGTACTAACGTTTAGGGCATGGAGCGCGCGGAGGGGACAACGCTACCACTCCTGACAGAGTCAATAGGAGCATTATCCCGCTCACGTCGCTGCTACCGATGCTCGCCAGCAAGTTGGCATGGTGGCCGTCCCAGTGCGTCCTGAGAGTGGCGCACATGGTGTTTGTCTTGGCGCCGCCCAGAGCCGCTAGCGTCTCGCCGGGGTGTGTTGTCGCCATCTTGCGAATGCCTGGACGCACGCCTAGCTTCTTCATGGTTACACGTCACCATGTTGCCATTGGACCCTGCTGCGCCATCAATGGAGGTCACGATAGCGAGAGGATCCCGGCTTGTTGACCTCTGGACCACATCGCTGTGGTGGTTGCGCTCGCTGGGACGCTATTATGGCATTGTCCTTCTGCCTCCATCTATCGTAGCTGTCCGCGTAGGCAGCTTGGACGTCGTCAGAGCACTGGACGCACCCTTGGCCTTCTTGGGAGCCATGGGCAGAGCCGATGATGATGAAGAAGCTCGCGCGCAGAATGCTGCTTTGGGTTCGCACACGCGATCCCCCTACCTGGTGCACCAAAGATGTTGAGGTACAACAATCTATGGGACTGGCAAGGCCGCTTTACGGGTCTGCTAAGGGAATCGACATGCACAAAGAGCGGAAACAACCGTCAACGCAATGGATTTACCCAGGTTCGGGCCACCCTGAGGTGTAAAACCCTGCTCCTTCTTTGGTGGATTACGAGTGTTTGTCCTAGTTATAGAGTGTGCGGCTTGTTGGCAAGGGTGCACGGGAGTGCAGCTACTAGATGCAAAAGGACAGGGAGTCGACCCTTGTAAATGTTTCCATGGGCCTCCTTTTATAGTGAAGGGGTTACCACAGTGGCAAAACAGTAAAAATACTATACATGTAGTGGCTATAGTGCCAAATACCTAACCCTGACGACTTAGGACAAATACATTAAATGCATCGTGAGGTGTCACCCTGGCGCTGTCTTCCGGCAAGGATGGCCTCTCCTTCTGTGCCATCTGCCCAACTACCTCTTATTCCTTCGCCAGGCCATCAGGACGGGTGTTAATAAAGGTGGATTAATCCTCCGGAGCTGCCACGTGCCCCGGTAGGCTCTACCTAACCACCTGCCCGCCTGACACCTCCTTGACAAGTGACAATCAGGCTTATGAGGTGGAGTGGTGGCTTGTTAGTGGGAACCTGCCGTCACGGAGCTTGTCGGGTCTTCTCCTGTCAGCAAGGTGGCCTGCCGGCAGCTTGATCTTCACCAAGTTGTTTCTTGAGCCCAGTTGTTCTCCGACAAGTCTTGCCAGTCGACAGGCCATTGTCGTCTGTGCACAAGTCAATGTACTAAAGGGCCCATTCCTTAGTACACCGACAACATCTCTTCTGTCTCGTTTCTACAAGACTACAGAAACGGGCGTGCACGATCGTTTAGAACGTCGTCTTTGACTCTGTTGACTGCTGCACCAATCTCTTCCTTAGAAAACATTTTCTCCCTGAAATATTAGTGACGAGGCTTCCAACTATAGACGAAAATGACAACTAGTAAGACTCAAGATTAACAAGTGTACCAAAACAAAATATACAACTTCTACTTATGTATTTACATCTACTTTACCGTAGCGTTGATTCATAAGTTTCATTCCACCCAAGGGTTTCAGCTTGCTCGATCATGAGAAAATTTACCTCTTCTATTTCCCGTTCTTCCTTTTGTTCACCTACAAGGTATAACTTCAAGCATTGTCCATTGACGATCTAGGATCCATTTTCCCCTCGTTTTAGTTGAACTTCTCCGGAGTTATACACCTCATCTATCTCATATGGTCCTTCCTAGCGGAACCTGAGCATCCCTGGAAACAACTTGACACCAGAGTTAAATAGGATGACCTTTTCCCCAACAGTGAAGGTTCGTTTTAGTATCTTACGATCATGACACATCTTAACCTTCTCTTTGAATAACCTGACACTCTCGTACGCACTGTTGCAAAGTTCTCCTAGAGCATTATATCTAGCAACCTTTTTTCTCCACCTTCTTTAAGATTGAGATTATATTCTTGAATGCCAAAAAAGCCTTATGCTCTAGTTCTAAAGGTAAATAACAAGCCTTACCATATACCATTTTGTATGGTGACATTCCCATGTGATTCTTGTATGCGGTGCGGTAGGCCCATAATGTTTCGTTTAGCTTTCCTGCCCAGTCCTTTATGGACTTCTACACCGTCTTCTGCAATATTGTCTTTATTTCCCGGTTTGAGAGTTCCACCTGACCACTAGTTTTTGGATGATATGGCGAAGCTATTCAGTGAGTCACCCCATACTTACGAAGTACTCTTCCAAAAAATCCCTATATAAAATGAGATCAACCGTCAGTGATAAAAAATTTGGGAACTCCAAACCTGGTTAATATGACGTCCTTTTTCATTCAAAATGAAGTAGCCGCAACTCCATGTTTGGTTGGTAAAGCTTCCACCCACTTGGTAACATACAACTACAAGAATATGAGTGTACCCATGTGAAATGGGAAAAGGTCCCAAATAGTCCAATCCCCAAACATCAAAGGGTTCACACACTAGACTATAGTTCATGGGCATTTCTTATCTTGGTTCTATGTTACCTGTGCGTTGACACGCATCACAATTTTTAACAAACCTGTGAGCATCTTTGAAGAGAGTGGGACAATAGAATCCTAACTGAAGCACCTTGGCAGTGGTTCTGTCTCTTGCATGATGTCCTGCATAAGGACCGTTGTGGCAACCATTGAGTATAGCATTCATCTCATGCTCTGGACAGAACGCCATGCAATCTGGTCCATGCTGATAAAGGAAGGGATCATCCCAGAAATAATACTTCAGATCACTGAAGAACTTTTTTCTTTGATGATAATTCATATCAGGCGGCATGTATTTTCCTACAAGAAACTTAGCATAGTATGCAAACCAAGGTTCTATCTTTTTAATCGTAGCCAAACTCTCACCTAGAAAGGATTCATTTAGAGGTACTGAATAATAAGGTATTCTTTCCATGCACGACAAGTGATCTGCTACATGATTGTATTCTCCTTTGTGGTCTACTATGTGCAAATCATATTCTTGAAGTAGTAATATCCATTGAATCAACCAGGGCTTAGCATCCTTCTTTGCAAGAAGGTAGCGTAAGGCACGATGATCCATTTGAACTATCACTTCTGAATCATTGATATAAGGATGAAATTTTTCACAGGCAAAAATAATAGCTAGCAATTCTTTTTCAGTGGTTGCTAAATGTATTTGATCCTCATCTAAGCTTCTGCTAGCATAAAAGAGCACATTGAGTTTTTTATCACACTGCTGTCCTAAGACGGGCCCAACAGGATAATTTCTAGCGTCACACATAATCTCATAGGGCTCATCCCACTTTGCAGGTTGAATGATAGGGGTTATGATTAAAGCAACCCTTAACTTCTCATAAGCATGCACACAAATTTTGTCAGAAGAATATCCTTGTATGAAAGGTCAGTCAAAGGCTTTGATATTTTGGAGAAATATTTGATAAATCTTTTATAGAAACTGCGTGTCCTATAAAAGTTTGTGTACCTTTTACATTCTCTATTACCTCAATTCTATCTTGATCTATCTCAATGCTCTTTCCTGAAACTCTGTGCCCCAACACTATCCCTTATGTGACCATGAAGTGACTCTTTTCCCAATTCAGCATGAATTATTGAAAGATGTACGTTGGACGGAAAAACTGTCCATAAACACCTCAACAATATTTTCAACTAAAATCAGGGAAAAAAAATTAGATATGTATTTTTGAAACAAGGGTGGTCCACTACATAGATCAAATGGCATCCTACAATATGCGTATATACTGTACGGGTAGGTGAAGGTAGTCTTTTCTTGATCCTCAGGACAGATAGGTAAACCCGGAATATCCATCAAGATAGCAAAAATTAGAATTGTTGGCCAATCTCTCCAATATCTCATTTATGAACGACAATGAGTAGTGGTCCTTCAACACACATTCCATATCCAACAATAGCCTTAGTAGGGACTAGGTAATTATTTTCATTAGTTACCAAGGAAACTCATCCTTTCTTAGGAATGCAATGAACCGGACATACCCATTTACTACCAGATATAGGGTAACTTACCCCTACATCAAGGAGACACATTATTTATTTTCCTACCACATTTTTGGAAGCTAGATGTAGCCTTTGTTGGCTTGCACTCATTGGTTCGGCCCCTTCCTCTATTGGTATAGCATGAGAGTAAATAGACGGATGTATTCCTTTTACATCCTTCACTGAGCAGCCTAAATCCTTCGGATGCTTACTCAGAACCACCAAGAGTTTCTCCTTTTCTTTCTCTGAAAGGTCAGCATTAACGATAACAGGAAATATTTTGGTATTATCCATAAACTCATACCTTAGCCCTTTAGGCAAGGGTTTCATAACGGGAGGAGGTAGTTCCTCATCTCCCTTTGTTTCAAGTGCTTCATAAACTTTATTCAGGCGCGAGCAAACTATTGGTGTAGTGTTCATTATCATTTCAATCTCCTCTTTTTCTTCATCTTCGAATAAGGATCCCCGACTCACCAATACCCATTCAACTTCATCTTCTGGTGTTTCAAGATGGATTTCAGCTAATTGATTCAGTTTCTGCTCTTTAGTATCTTGAGCTTCCTCCTCATATGGCTTGCTTAACATTGAAGATAATGGGAATTTAATCATCTCATCTCCCCAATTCATGGAGATAGATTTCTTCTTGATTTAGTGTTGGGGATGTTTCCAAGTGTTAAGACCTGACAATTCATTGACCCGGCCATAAATGCAAGGGCCTTATGGGTCAGTTCATTTCCTGGTTAAGAAGAGGATTTCATTACAAAGGGATTGGAGGCCCATACAATACCTGGCCCATCAGGGTGTCTCACATACCAGGATAGTGGGCCAGTTTACAAAAGACTTAAGGGATATTTCCCTAACTTGGGAGATACATGTACTAAGAGTTAGAGTAAAACACGGGTTATGAGTATGACCTGGATTCATCTGTAACCCAGGGATTCAACCTGTTATATAAAGGAGATCCCAAGGACGAAAAGACTAAGTTAGAAACCCTCGAAAGTTAGGTAGCAAAAGCAATACCTTGTAATCAAGACCATCATCATCAGTAGCAATCAAGTAGGAGTAGGCTTTTACCTCCACTGTGAGGGGCCGAACCTGGGTAAAACTCATGTCTCTCTTTTTTGATGAACCCCGTTCAAGCGTTCCCTAGCAGCGATGGCCTCACAACTTAGTTCTCTCACAAGGACATCTATCATGACAAAACCACTATAGTTGGTGCCCACTGTGGGGCCAACGCACGGTAGTGTTGTGTTCTTGAAGGGAGCCCTTCTAGGAATCGATAAGTACACGATCGGCCGGATGAAGAAGAGCTGGCAAGGAAAGCTCTACATCGACGAAGCATGCGGGGTCCCAAAGCCGGCTCAGTAGAGTCAGGATACTGGGTCTTGTTCGGCAAGATCCACGTTTTTATCGGTGGGATTGGCAGGTCTGCTTTGGAGCGCGCCACCATCGCGGACTCACTGGAGATAGCCAGCCGAGTCAAGCCCCGTCGGGTTGAACCCCACCGAGTCAGCGCCTTCGTCAGTTTCATCGACGGAGCTGCACAGGAGCTAAACCCAAAGACCAACTCGATGTCGGGGGGGGGGGCAACATGCTCGTCAATTCTGATGACGAGTCGATGGGCGATACGACGTTAATTTTGTCGCTTTTTGACGAAAGGTTGGAAAGATATTCTGATGATGAGACTTATCCGGAGCGCTGCGAGCCGAGTCATCGGGCCACAGTCTACATGGCCGGAAGCTAGAACCAGCCTCAGTACGATGCGCAAGGCAATCTGGTGACAATTCCATAAACGAGTCAGAATCCATCTCAACTTACGTCTGGTCAGGTGACGACCACCGCGGCGGCTTTGACAGCAGCCGGCTCTGGGGGCTCAGGGACTCCAGAGTGGGAAGACTCTCCATTACGTGTATCCTTCCGTTGACTTTGGATCTAGTATCTCGTATGTTTTTGTGGATCTAGTGGATGTGTGATTTGGAGATCATTCTTGAGTGTTCTTGAGTTTTTCTTTTGATTTCCCTCTTTGTCCCCTCCAAGTGTGAAAAGGTCGACCTCATCGGGTGTGCCCCGTATCACAAAGCCTCCACTTTCCATTTGCCTTCCACACTACCACTGGATTTGCTAACCATGTTGGGTGGATCACTCCCCTGATCAGGCGTGCCGCGTCCAACTTCTTGATTTCCTCGTCAATGAACTCTTGCCGCTCCAAAGTTTGCTTCCTGAGCTTCTGCTTGACAGGGCGTGTGTGTGGACAAATGCCAAGGTGGTGCTCAATCACCTCCCTGGGAACACCAGGGATGTTAGATGGTTGCCAGGCTAACACATTGACATTTGCCTACATGAAGGATATGAGTGTGTTTTCCTATTTCTCATCAAGGGTCGCACTTAAGGTGAAAGTTTCGCCCTTGCCATCCTCCCGTGCAACCACTTGGTTTGTCGCAGGCATGGTGGCCTTGGAATTTTTGCTCTTGGCGGCAGAGCTCTCTGGCACGTCCTCAACGGGTGTGCTGCACTCTGTAGTGCGCTTCCCGGAGTCTTTATCAGAGGTATTGTCGTTCTTCTTCCCTCTGGGAGCTTTGTCGGAAGGACAAGAGCCTTGCCAGCTGATGTTGCCACTGCCTCCCGGTAGAGCTTGTTGGCACAAAGGACTGTGTTCTTCTTGTCGGAGTGGATGTTGATGACGTGCATTGGCCCCGACATCTTCAAGGTATTGTAGGAGTAATGGGACGTCGCCATTAATTTTGCCAGCGTCAGGCGGCCCAGGATTCCGTTGAACGGCTGCGGTATCTTGACGACGTCAAAGAAAATCTTTTCCATCCTAAACTTAAGCTCGTTGCCGAACGTCACCGGCAATGTAACTTTCCACTTCGGCTGGCTTCTTCCCAGATTGATCCCTTGGAAAGTACTTGTGTGCTTGAGGTCCTCATCGGGTATTTGGAGCCTGTTGATCACTTGTGGAGACATCAAGTTCAAGCCAGCCCCACCATCAACCAGCATTTTCGTTACCTTGAGGTTACATATTGTTGGCGAAACCAACAACGGCAAGCACCCGACCACAGTAGTGCGATCAGGGTGGTCCTCAACATAAAAAATGATGGGCATGTGAGACCAGTTGAGTGGCTTTTGCGCTTCCATCGCTGGTTCTACCGCATTGATCTCCCGGGCCCACTGCTTGAGCTGCCGGTGAATGGAGTGCAAAGATGCACCTCCGTCAATGCACATGGCCTCCACGGCCTTCTGGAACTCCTGGTCATCATATCCTTCTTCATCCTCATCATCCTCATAATCATTTTCCTTCTTGTCACGACCTCTTGCAGGTTCCTCTTTCTGCTGTTTGGCCTTACGGCGGCGTTCTCCGTGGCCACCGCGCATCTTGCAGAACCCACCAGCACTGCTCCGGCCCTTCTCCTTGTCGCGCTTTTCATACTCTTGTTTCTATTTTTTGGCAAGCTACTCGACTTGCCGGCACTCGTGGAGGTCGTGGCCCTTGGTGCATTGTGTCTTGCAGTATGGCCCATCGGTCTTGTATGCCTTGTCGCCCACTCCGACCTCATGGCCATAGGTGCAGACGGTAGCGTCCTTGCTGGAACTCTCGACCTTGGCTTTCTTGCTAGCATTGTTGTTGCCGGAGCCTTTGACAGCCATAACTGCTTTGCGTTTGCGCTTGCGATTGTGCTTCCTGCTCTTCTTCTTAGGGGTGGAGGCATCGTCGTCCTCGGAGTCAACTTCAGCGCTAGCGTCTTTCCCAGGAAGTCTCCTTCCTTGCTCAGCTCGTGCACACTTGTCCGCAGAGCATAAAGCTCGTTGATGGTCCTGACCTTCTGAATGCTCATATCCTCGCGCATCTTGCTATTGCGCAAATTCGTGTGGAATGATAGAATGACAGCGGAAGGGTGAACATCAGGGATGTTGTGTTGCACTCTACTGAATCTTTGTATATATTTAAGGAGGGACTCTCCCTCTCGCTACGGCAGCACATGCAGGTTGCTGGCCTGACCAGGAAGCTTGTGGCCTCCGGTGTATGCACCAACAAGCTGATGGCACAAGTCCGACCAGGAGGAGATGGAGCCCTCCAGCAGGTTGATCAGCCAAGACCTCATGTTGGGCTTGAGCGCCAGCGGGAAGTAGTTGGCTAGAATCTTCTCGTTGCGTCCATTGGTAGCCTACCCTGCGATGGTGTAGACACTTAGGAACATTAATGGGTTTAGCTTGTCGTCATACTTGTCAGGTATGTCAGGCTTGAAGTTTTGGGAAGACGGCAACTGGAATTGCCGCAGCTCGCGGATAAATGGTGGGCAGCCTCCTCGTAAGGCAGGTACCCAGGGAACCAGGGCGCAGGCTCATCAACAAATGGTCCTGCACGACCATTTGATTGCCGGCGTGCCTCCCATCTGTGCTCGATGGTGGTGCGATCATCTTCACGGCACCAGTCGCGGATGACTTGACGTTGATCAGGGTAGCTTCATGGGTCCGAAGATGCCATGGAGGCCTCGTCTCGCATGTCCTGTCGGGGCGGGCGCCGTTGTTGCGGTGGAGACTGTACCATTGGTGCAGCTCCTCCCATGCGCTCGCGAGTCATCTTGATGGGAGCGGACGTGTGTTGGTTTGAGGGCCCTGCCTCCTTCGCGGTGTCGCCGTTGGCGAAGATGATGAGGCTCTGGATGGTGGCCCTCCACTCATACATCTTCTCCGACGCATTAGGAAATTCGAGAAACAGTTGTGCCCTGGCCATAGCTTCTGCTAACGTTTTGGGCATGGAGCGTGAGGAGGGGACAACGCTACCACTCCTGACAGAGTCAATAGGAGCATTATCATGCTCACATCGCTGCTACTGATGCTCGCCAGCAGATTGGCGTGGTGGCCGTCCCAGTGCGTCCTGAGAGTGGCGCACATGGTCTTTGTCTTGCCGCCACCCAGAGCCGCCAGTGTCTCGCGGGGGTGTGTTGTCGCCGTATGCGAAGGCCTTGAAGCACGCCTAGCTGCTTCACGGTTGCGCGTCACCATTTTGCCATTGGACCCTGCTGCACCATAAGCGCGGGTCGCGATAGTGAGAGGATCCCGGCTTGTTGACCTATGGACCACATCGCTGTGGTGGTTGCGCTCGCTGGGACGCTGTTGTGGCATTGCCCTTCTGCCTCCATCTGTTGTAGCTGTCCGCGTAGGCAGCTTGGATGTCGTCAGAGCACTGGACACGCCCTTGGCCTTCTTGGGAGCCATGGGCAGAGCCGATGATGATGAAGAAGCTCGCACACAGAATGCTGCTTCGGGTTCGCACACGCGACCCCCCTACCTGGTGTGCCAAAGATGTTGAGGTACGACAATCTATGGGACTGGCCAGGCCGCTTTACGGGTCTTCTAAGGGAATCGACATGCACAAAGAGCGGAAACAACAGTCAACGCAACGGATTTACCCAGGTTCGGGCCACCGTGAGGTGTAAAACCCTACTCCTTCGTTGGTGGATTACGAGTGTTTGTCCTAGTTACAGAGTGCGCGGCTTGTTGGCAAGGGTGCATGGGAGTTTAGCTACTACATGCAAAAGGACAGGGAGTCGACTATTGTAAATGTTGCCATGGGCCTCCTTTTATAGTGAAGGGGTTACCACAGTGGCAAAACAGTAAAAATACTATACATATAGTGGCTATAGTGCCAAATACCTAACACTGACGACTTAGGACAAATACATTAAATGCATCATGAGGTGTCACCCTGGCGCTGTCTTCCGGCAAGGATGGCCTCTCCTTTTGTACCATCCGCCCAACTACCTCTTATTCCTTCGCCACGCCATCAAGACGGGTGTCAATAAAGGTGGATTAATCCTCCGGAGCTGCCACGTGCCCCGGTAGGCTCTACCTAACCACCTGCCCGCCTGACACCTCATCGACAAGTGACAATCATGCTTATGAGGTGGAGTGGTGGCTTGTTAGTGGGAGCCTGCCGTCACGGAGCTTGTCGGGTCTTCTCCTGCCAGCAAGGTGGCCTCCCGGCAGCTTGATCTTCACCTAGTTGTTTCTTGAGCCCAGTTGTTCTCCGGCAAGTCTTGCCAGTCGAGAGGCCGTTGTCGTTTGTGCACAAGTCAGTGCACTAAAGGGCCCATTCCTTAGTACACCGACATAATCTCTTCTGTCTCGTTTCTGCAAGACTACTGAAACGGGCGCGCACTATCGTTTAGAACGTCGTCTTTGACTCTGTTGACTGCTGCACCAATCTCTTCCTTAGAAAACATTTTCTCCCTGAAATATTAGTGATAAGGCTTCCAACTATAGACGAAAATGACAACTAGTAAGACTCAAGATTAACAAGTGTACCAAAACAAAATATACAACTTCTACTTATGTATTTACATCTACTTTACCATAGCGTTGATTCATAATTTTCATTCCTCCCAAGGGTTTCGGCTTGCTCGATCATGAGAAAATTTACCTCTTCTATTTCCCATTCTTCCTTTTCTTCACCTACAAGGTATAACTTCAAGCATTGTCCATTCATGATCTAGGATCCATTTTCCCCTCCTTTTAGCCGAACTTCTCCGGAGTTATACACCTCATCTATCTCATATGGTCCTTCCTAGCGGAACCTGAGCTTCCCTGGAAACAACTTGACACTAGAGTTAAATAGGAGGACCTTTTCCCCAAAAGTGAAGGTTCATTTTAGTATCTTACGATCATGACACATCTTAACCTTCTCTTTGAATAACCTGGCACTCTCGTAGGCACTGTTGCAAAGTTCTCCTAGAGCATTATATCTAGCAACCTTTTTTCTCCACCTTCTTTAAGATTGAGATTATATTCTTGATTGCCAAAAAAGCCTTATGCTCTAGTTCTAAAGGTAAATAACAAGCCTTACCATATACCATTTTGTATGGTGACATTCCCATGTGATTCTTGTCCGCGGTGCGGTAGGCCCATAATGTTTCGTTTAGCTTTCCTGCCCAGTCCTTTATGGACTTCTACACCATCTTCTGCAATATTGTCTTTATTTCCCGGTTTGAGAGTTCCACCTGACCACTAGTTTTTGGATGATATGGTGAAGCTATTCGGTGAGTCACCCCATACTTACGAAGTACTCTTCCAAAAAATCCCTATATAAAATGAGATCAACCGTCAGTGATAAAATTTTTAGGAACTCCAAACCTGGTTAATATGACGTCCTTTATCATTCCCAATGAAGTAGCCGCAACTCCATGTTTGGTTGGTAAAGCTTCCACCCACTTGGTAACATACAACTGCAAGAATATGAGTGTACCCATGTGAAATGGGAAAATGTCCCAAATAGTACAATCCCCAAACATCAAGGGGATCACACACTAGACTATAGTTCATGGGCATTTCTTCCCTTGGTGCTATGTTACCTGTGCGTTGACACGCATCACAATTTTTAACAAACTTGTGAGCATCTCTGAAGAGAGTGGGACAATAGAATCCTAATTGAAGCACCTTGGCAGTGGTTCCGTCTCTAGCATGATGTCCTGCATAAAGACCGTTGTGGCAACCATCGAGTATAGCATTCATCTCATGCTCTGGACAGAACACCATGCAATCTGGTCCATGCTGATAAAGAAAGGGATTTTAAAATAGCTTCCTACCATGTTTTTATATATTTGCCTTTCTATTCTTTGCAAACAGATTCTTATATTAAATATGTGTAATTAATTTGTTTGCTCTAAAAATGCCAAAACCATTTTTATAAAATAGTGCTGAATTTTGTGAGTTCAAAACTATCTTCTTTCTCTCAAACTCTCTTTTAAAAACTCTTTGGTATTTCTAGATAGTTGCTGTGTTATTTTAAAAAAAGTATAATCCTGTGCAGAGAGAGAGAGAGAGAGTGGTAGCCCATTTGGGCCCAGCAGCCGCAGCCCACCTGGCCCAGCCCGCGCAAACGGCCACCTGCTTCCGCAGCTGACGCCGTCCTCTTCCTCTGAGACAGAGAGCGCGCGGGCGCCGTGAGCTTCATGGACGCCGAGGCCGTGGCCGTTCCCCGCTCCCCTTATAAATCCCCTTGACGTCCGAGCCCACCTTAGGGTTTCCCTCTCCCGTTTGCCGCTGCCAGGTGAGTTCGTTCCCCAGATCCCTCGCCCCAAGATGAACCAAGCGAGACAGAGTGCGAGACATCGTCGCCGGCGCGCCCTCCGGCGAGCTCCTCGGAGGCGCCCGTTGTCGGTGTCAAAACCGGCGGATCTCGGGTAGGGAGTCCCGAGCTGTGAGTCTAGGATCGATGGTAACAAGGGGACGAAGGAGACGATGTTTACCCAGGTTCGGGCCCTCCTATGGAGGTAAAACCCTACGTCCTGCTCGATTATATTGATGGTATGAAGGTTACAGAGTTGATCTACCTCGAGATCGACTAGCTAAAACCCTAGATGAGTTTCTCTCCCTCTCAATCTAAAACCCTCCCGGTTTATATAGACACCGGGGGGTACCTAGGGTTTACACATGACAGGACTCCTGCCGAGAATGGAGACGTCGATTCCCTCATCTTGACTTGGAGTGCACGATGCGCCTTCGGGGCTTCCTTCTAGAACACAGGGTCTCGATGTATCCGGCCCTGCCCGCGACAGTCAAAGTGCGGCCCACCAAGCCGGCCAATTGAGAGACAGGCCAGCGGCCTAAGGATCCCTTAGTCCAGGACACCCTCACCCGTGTAGGGAAGCTCCGCCAAGGACATCTTCTTCCTCGACGTCCACTTCTTCCCTGCAGGACTCCAAGATGCCGTCGTGACGTGGCGTTCTTCCTCCTCGTCCGACGCTCGTCGCCAGCCAAATTCGCCGTCGTTCTTCGCCCGCGAGCACGATCAACGACGCCAAGCCCCCCAACGTGAGCTTTCCCCCATCCCAGCTAGCTTTTCGCGCCCGATCGCTTGCTATGGCGTTGTTTTCTTCGAAGCCCGAGCACGCCGCCGTCGGACCTCGTCGCCGGCGAGTGCTCCGCCCTTTTCGTGCGTGCGTGAGTAGGCGCTCGAGCACGCCGTGTCGCGTAGGGTCCGTTCCCGTAGCAAAGTAGGCGTTTGCACCGCCGTAGCTCGCCGTAGTAGCTCGTCGCCGCCGCTTCTGTTCCTCGCTGCCGGGAACGATTCTGGGCATCTCCGGTAGAGGGTGTAGTAGGCGTGTGTGCGGTATCCCTTTGCGAGTCGAGTGGCACCCTCCACCGCGCCGCTAGGTCACCGGAGCCCTTCCAACGCGACCTCGCCGTCCTCTGCTCGTCGCAGTTTAGCCATGGCACTAGGTGTGTTAGTATCGCTGACGCGTGGGCCCTTCCTGTGTCGGGGTAAGGTCAAGAGGGGCCAAGCCCCCCCTTGGTCACAAGCCACACCATAGCCTAGTGGATTGATCGAACCCGCTCGGCAGGGAGGTCTCGGGTTCGATTCCCCCGAGCCCCCTTTTATTTTCCTCTGTTGTGTTATTTGTGTGTCTATGACAGTGGGCCCTGGGACCCACATGTCATACTTGGAGGACCCTGGTGTCAATGCTAGATGGGCCCTTGTTTTTTATTATTATTTCGTTAGTGTTATTTCCAGTGATTTCTGTGTTTATTTCCTCTTAAGGAAACTTACCAGATTAGGAGAATTCCTGATCTGTCAATGCCATTTTTGGACATGCCAAATTTGGCATGTACTAAGTTATAAGTTGAATTAGTGTTTTTTCGAATTGAATTGTTGGAGTTTTGACAATAGGACCATAGGCTTATGATATATGCATTTGGGGTAGAAAAATCCAGTGAATCCATTTGTGGCATTAGATTTATCATTTGGGCAAGTTTGTGAAAATGTTGTTTTTGTGATAATATGTCCTTTTGTCATTTTCACATGAATTAATTCTTGCATCATATGATAAACTTGTCAACATGAAAAATGTTCATTGATGTGTGTGCTAGCCCCTGGTATTTTTGCATGCCATGATAGATCATGTATGGATGGTATTCTTGATGTCAACATGCCACCAAATTCTGTTTTCGCATGCTATAATATTTCTAAGTGTAAAAATCTATTATTTTGTTGCCATGTTGTCTTGATGATTCCCATGTATATGTAGCTCCTTTGGGATTGGCACAATGGAATGCATTGTTGAGCATGTCATCCTCTGTTAGTGTGTGCCAAGTGCTTGTAGGTAGGGATATTGCATCTTATTTAAAACTTGTTGTCAACATGCCATTCTATTAATAATATGCCCTGCTTGCCACTTGTTAAAATTACTAACACTGTGAATCTGCTATTCTCATTATGCCGTGTTGTGGAGAGGATAGCCATTGATATATGCACAGTTTGATGTTGCCATAATGTAGTTAATTGAAGTACATGTTGCCCTCTATAACCCTGTTAAATTTCATGCCATGAAAGTCCCGGTAGCATATGTAAATGTTGCTGTCCAGATGCCATCATGTTAACTCAGAACCTGTTAAACTGGAATTGCCACTAAGTCCCTAAAAACTGTTTCAACATGCCATCTTGTGAGTTGATTTGCCATTGAACCATGCTTCCTTTCATGTTTCTGTAGATAGATGAAATGTTGAGCATGTTGTATACTTCATGTCCATGCCTTGGTTGTGATTTGTAGTTAGTTGTAGCTCTTGTTATGAGTGCTACAATATGACATGTTGCTGTTTGTGGACAGATTGTGTGTTTGAATATTTTGTGACTTGTGGGAGCTATACCCTATGGTTTTGCATGATCTTTGGGTCTATTCTTGCTAGATTTTCATTCCTAATCTAGTGGCATCCTTGGAAAACCAAGGAATAGCCCACGGCCTCCCTCATCTTGTTTATGACTCCGTTAACGTTCGTACCTTGCCGTGAGTGTTCCGTGAGTTCCGTTACTCTGTTTGCAACGTTCCATATATGCATTTGCATCGTTTTTACGAGGAGCATTCATGTTTGCCATGTGCATGCATGTTCAAATAACTAATCTTGACACTACTAGGAGAAAGGCTAGTAGTAGCGCTGGAAATAGGGATAGCAGTAGCACTGGTGCCAGCGCTACTAGTACGGCGCTACAGCTAACCTTTAGCAGTAGGGCCGTTTGCCCAGCGCTACAGCTAAAGTTTAGCAGTAGCGCCTGTTATCCAGCGCTACTGCTAACTTAGTTAGCAGTAGCGTTCTTTCCTAACCCGTGCCACTAGTAAACGCACATATTTCTTTTTTTATATTTATGTTGTATTTACACACAGTTATACATATTAATATACAACATCAATAATTATTGTGCCAGCAACAACATTTAGATTAAAGTGGATGGATGCAAGTGATCATGTTGAATTAGAGGAAAATATGACGTTGCGAATTGCAACGTCATATTTTCCTCTAATTCAACATGATCACTTGCATCCATCCACTTTAATCAAATATATGTCATATAACTCATCATCATCTTACTCATCTAACAACTCATCATCATCTTAATCATACCAAGTTAAAATCTCACAAAAAGACATCATAATAATAATCATCCTAATCGATCATGCAAGTTAATATAAACCAGAAAAACTTCTCTCTCATAGGACCTAGTCCTCCCTCCTAGGTAAAATGACATAAAACAGAATAACACCTATGTCTCCATGATGAAGCAAAGAGATCCAACGGTCTCCAACTTGTGGCTTGCGATCCTTCTTTATTTCTCCCCATGCTTCAATTTGGAGCCGTCTTTGTGGTTTGCGCTCAGTCGAGTATGGAAAAGAGAACTCGGGCCGCATAGGGCTTTTAATTGTCATATAACCTTCGCCATGCATCAACGGAGGCACAACATCATTTGGCAGTTTCTGTTGAAGAACATAATAGTAGCCTAGTTAGCAATGTAATCAACACCATTGACGCAATAGTAGTGTACTTAATTAGCAACTCTTACAAAGATATTTCGGCAAATGTCATCCGCCCTGAACCTATGCACTAGTGGCATGTAAAATGTATAATTTGAGCCAGTTCCCAAATTATACGGGAAGTCGTCCCTACCAACCAGGACACCAATAACAAAGTTGATAAGAACATCCTTCTCCTCCCAAGTTAGATGTGATCCATAAGTGTAGTGTGTCATGTCAATTAATTTCCGTGTTTCACTCGAAGAAACGAAATAAGCTGTAAATTATAAATTAAAAAATTTAGTATGGATGAACACCAACTATTTTTAAATATAGAATGCAAATTACTTGACAAATAGGGTTGACAAATTCACATGGAGGTAAAATAGGAAGCATATCGACATCCACCCAAATGTCGATGTTACCTTCAATATGAACTTCACGACGAAGATCAAAGGTTATTTCCTTATCCACCTGAAATCCATATGCCTTGCAAAGAGCTTCCCAATTTGAGCACCCTAATTCTGTGTTGTTAACTACATTCATTACTTTGACCAGAAATGTGTGACCATGTTTAGTCCTCAGGTTAGCTCTCCTCGTCTTCATACTCTCGTGGTCCTCGAAACCGAGCCTCTCCAAGACATACCATCTTGCATGGCAGGGGATGAACTAGTCGAATTGTATAAAACCGAAATTACACATTGAAGCAAAGAAACAGAAGTCAGGCTTAATTACGAAAAAACACTTGTCATCGTTGCGTACCGTAGAAACAATGAAGGTCTCGTCAAGCTTAATGGTGAAGAACCTGCCGTCCCGCAGGTGAGGCCTGTCGCACAAACCCCGATCATCGCTGCAGTAATCACACTCAGGGATCCTATCGTCATCAGACATTTCCTGTGTTCATGATTCAAAAATTTGGCATGACCATTATTAAAATAAGACATATTGAGCGCCTGAAATTTGACGGAACGGAAATGAATCAACATTCTGGCAAAACCTAGGCACTAGGAGGTCTTCCCTGCAATAACATACACACATGTCCAAATAGACCTAATTCAATATCGGTTGACTTTCGGTCTATGGAGGCTTTCCTTAAATAACTCTCATATCTCATGGTGTGTTGGTGCGCAATCTCTCACACTGATATGGTGGTGTATATATGTTGGTGGACACTCTCTCATAGTAATAGTTCGACCGTCGGTGATGGACGCACCCCCTCTCCTCTCCTTGCGCATTATACCAAGGTATATACTGCAAGAAGAGAAGAGGAGGAAGTGCCCCCCACGACAACAGTCGGGATTCCTCCATCAAGAACACACATGAAAGTCACACAAGGAGCAACGACAGACCGAAAGTATCTGATTTTTTTACTAAAAATTTATAACTAATACATTTATAATGAACTTGAATATAGTATCACTAATACATCTTCTCGAATAATTCAGTTAATGCATCATCGAATATTATAACTAATACATCTCGAATATTATCATATAATATCACTAATACAGATCGAATATTATCGAATAATCTAGTTGACTAGCGGTTCCTGAGTCGCGGGCGGTGGACACCCAAAGAGAAGGAACCATCACAGGATCATAACTCGGGTGAGATCCCTGAAGAACATGCCAGGTATTGGAGAACCTGGCATCCAATGCATCCATGTAGAGACGGGCGTGCTCGTCCTCCTCCCTGACACGGCGACGTACCACCTTCGTGGGGGTGTGCTCCCTCTGCCCCGATAGTGGCCCACGCGATCGCCACCAAAGAAGCTCCCGGTCGACGACGAGACCCGGATTCCTCACCAAGCTGCGCGGCCCGAAAGGTAGCACCTCCCAGTGCCAACCCGGTGGAGCCCAGTCCCGGACATGGCGCCTCTCAAGGATGTCGCTGCCAAGTCGATGACGAGGATGCGGGCCGGGCATCACGTCAAGAACAAATTCCTATGAGAAAACATTCTTATCGTTTAATGTTTTACTTTCTGTTTCCTACGATTAAGTCTCCTCGTTTAATTCTTAAACTATAATAAAATGAGTAATGACATAAAAAAAAGGTCTATGGACATATCGAGTGCCTGAATTTTTGACTCATTTTTATGATTAAAACTCATTTTTGACTCATTTTTGACCCAGTTTTCTTATTAACTATCTAATTTCATTAACAATTTAACCCTAGCAATCCTAGCAAGAACCCTAGAAATCAGCCCTAGCAATGTCCTAGCCACAATCAGCCCTAGCAAGAACCCTAGAAATCAGCCCTAGCAATCCTAGAAACTAGCAATCAAACGGAGGGAGGAGGCTGGGGAAGTCTCACCAGAGAAGGAGACGATCGGCGCATGAAGGAGACGGCCGGAGGAGAAGAAGAGGGTGCCGGGGGCGCGGGTCGGGGTCAGGGCCGGGGTGGATGTCGCCGGGGCAGGAGATTGGTCGGCGGCGGGGTCGGGGTCGCCGGGGTCTTCGCCGGGGTCGGGGTCGGGGGCAGCAGCCGGTGGGAGGACCGGCGGCGGCGGCGGAGTCTAGAGGGAGGGCAAGGAGGGAGAGAGGGAGAGAGTGAGGGGTGCGCGCGGGGGGATGGATAACTACGTACGAGTCCGAGTAGCAGTAGCGCGTGCCACAGAAAAGCGCTACTGCTAGGGCTTTAGCAGTAGCGTTGCTTTCTAGCAAACGCTACTACTACCTTCTCGCCCCCATCGGTCGGTATGGGACCAGTTAGCCGTAGCGCAAGTTGAATTACCAGCGCTACTACTAACTGCATAGTAGTAGCGCCTTGAGCCGACCGCGCTACTACTAATTAGTAGTAGCGCTGCCAATTTAACCCGCGCTACTGCTAAAGTCCTATCTATAAGCATTCTCCTAGTAGTGTGAGGTTCTGTCCAAAATACTAAAGAACTTAATAATTGCATGAGAAACATGACTAGCATAGGGTAGCCATGTTAAATACTTCAATCGGTCATGCGTCAACATTGGTTCCGCATTGCACTTTGTTTGTATGTTTATTTGGTGTTGTTTCTCTTTGGGTAGACCTGACTGTCGAGCCCAAGTACGAGGATCCCGGAGAGAACAACTACGAGGACCCAACTCTTTATCCCTCTGAAGACCCAACAGGCAAGATGATCGTACCCGGATCCCGACACAATTTTTGCTATGCTAGATGTCTCGCTTCTACCGTTATGTTTCGTTACCTACCACTTAAACTGTCAGCCTCCTAAATTGCCATGAAAGCCCCTAACCCCTCCACTTCCTAGCAAAACTTTGATTGGCTATGTTACCGCTGCTCAGCCCTTATCTTATAGCATTGCTAGTTGCAGGTCCAAGCTGTTTCCATGTGCCAACATGGATTTCTGAGATATCACAATATTATTGCTATTTATTTTAATGCACATATATATATGGTGACGGTGGAAGGCTTGGCCGTTTTCCCTGTGTTTTGTTCCACTTTTGCCACACTACACTACTGGAATCAGGCACTTTGCCGTCTGCTATAGCAGACGGCAAAGGCATGCTTGGCGGACGGCAAACACTCCGGCTGAACGGCTGCCGGCAAAGGCCGCTTTGCCGTCTGCTGGCAGACGGCAAAGAACTTTCCTTCTTTGCCGTTTGCCAGCAGACGGCAAAGAGCGTGGACGGCACAGAAAAGGTTCCATCCCCGTTAGGTGGCTAACGGCGCTCTTTGCCGTCTGCTGGCAGACGGCAAAGAGCTGTAGATAACGTCAGCTGACGTCAGGCTTCAGCTGGGCCCAGGCAGGCTCTTTGCCGTCTGCTGGCAGACGGCAAAGAACTTTCCTTCTTTGCCGTCTGCCAGCAGACGGCAAAGAGCTATAGATGACGTCAGCTGACGTCAGGCTTCAGCTGGGCCCAGGCAGGCTCTTTGCCGTCTGCTGGCAGACGGCAAACAACTTTCCTTCTTTGCCGTCTGCCAGCAGACGGCAAAGAGGCCACATAGGCCAGCCCAGGTTGCACAGGCTGCTGCCACGTGGCCTCTTTGCCGTCTGCCAGCAGACGGCAAAGAGCTTTGCCGTCTGCTAGCAGACGGCAAAGTGGCTATATAGCCCCTATTTTTTCTGTTTTTTGTTATATCAATTCATTTTCACAGAAATTCAAACACATATATATATATATTCAGAATCACATAGTTTCAAACATCAAACATCATACATCAAACGTAGTTTCAAACATCAAACATAGTTTCACCATCGTCATCAAACATCATACATCCAATTCATATATACATAGTTTCACAAACATCTAATATGTAAACAGTAGCATTCTGCCCTTCCATGAAGTGAATCAGACCTGCAAAAATGGGAGTAAGAAATTAGAAGAAGAAGAAGAAGACTAGAAGAAGAGGAAGAAAAAGAAGAAGAAGAAGAAGAAGAAGAAGAAGACTAGAAGAAGAAGAAGAAAAAGAAGAAGAAGAAGAAGAAGAAGAAGAAGAAGAAGAAGAAGAAGAGGAAGAAGAAGGAGAAGAAGGAGAAGGAGAAGAAGAAGAAGGAGAATGAGAAGAAGGAGAAGAAGAAGAGGAAGAAGAAGAAGGAGAAGAAGAAGAAGAAGAAGAAGAAGAAGAAGAAGAAGAAAGAAGAAGAAGAAGAAGGAATAGAGGAGAAGAAGAAGAAGAAGAAGAAGAA
>CM077663.1:165753208-165755708 GCA_039707655.1 Elymus sibiricus | reverse complement strand
TTTGGAGAAATAAATACTAAGTTTAGGTCATTTTAGAGCTATCCTAGGTTAAATAGGTCATTTTTGAGCTAATTAAGGTTATTATGTCATTTTTGAGCTAGCTAAGCATATTAAGTGATTTTGGAGGAATAAATGCTAAGAAGAAGAAGAAGAAGATGATGATGAAGAAGATGAAGAAGAAGAAGAAGAGGAGCTCTTCTTCTTCTTCGTCTTCCTCCTATTCCTTCTTTTCCTCCTCTTCCTTGTTTTTCTTTCATCTTATTCATTATTTGTGTCATTTTAGAGTTAACCTATCTAAGTATGCCATTTTTTTGCTAACCTAAGAAAATTATGTAAGTATAGGTCATTATTGTGCTTACCTTGGTAATTATGCCATTTTTGAGCTAAATTAGGTAAGTATATGCCATTTTAGAAGAAGAAGAAGACAAGAAGAAGACAAGAAGAAGACAAGAAGAAGAAGAAGAAAAGAAGACTAGAAGAAAAAGACTAGAAGAAGAAGAAGAAGAAGGTGTTTACCCTTTTCCTTCTCATTCTTCTTCTTTTATTCTTTCCTTTTCTTCTCTTTCTTCTTCTATTCTTTCTTTTTCTCCTCTTCCTTGTTTTTCTCCTTCTTATTCCTTATTTGTGTCATTTTAGAGCTTACATAGGTAATTATGCCATTTTTGAGCTAACTAAGCTTATTATGTCAATTTGGAGGAAAATAAGGTAAGTATAGGTCATTTTTGTGCTAACATAAGTAATTATGCCATTTTTTTAGCTAATTAAGCATATTAAGTCATTTTGGAGCTAAATAGGTCATTTTGGAGCATATTAAGTCATTTTGGAGCTAAATAGGTCATTTTGGAGCATATTAAGTAATTTTGTCGCCTGGGCCCAGCTGAAGCCTGACGTCAGCTGACGTCATCAACAGCTCTTTGCCGTCTGCCAGCAGACGGCAAAGAGCGCCGTTAGCCACCTAACGGGGATGGAACCTTTTCTGTGCCGTCCACGCTCTTTGCCGTCTGCTGGCAGACGGCAAAGAACTTTCCTTCTTTGCCGTCTGCCAGCAGACGGCAAAGAGCTGTAGATGACGTCAGCTGACGTCAGGCTTCAGCTGGGCCCAGGCAGGCTCTTTGCCGTCTGCTGGCGGACGGCAAACAACTTTCCTTCTTTGTCGTCTGCCAGCAGACGGCAAAGAGGCCACATAGGCCAGCCCAGGTTGCACAGGCTGCTGCCACGTGGCCTCTTTGCCGTCTGCCAGCAGACGGCAAAGAGCTTTGCCGTCTGCTAGCAGACGGCAAAGTGGCTATATAGCCCCTGTTTTTTCTGTTTTTTGTTATATCAATTCATTTTCACAGAAATTCAAACACACACATATATATATATATTCAGAATCACATAGTTTCAAACATCAAACATAATACATCAAACGTAGTTTCAAACATCAAACATAGTTTCACCATCGTCATCAAACATCATACATCCAATTCATAGATACATAGTTTCACAAACATCTAATATGTAAACAGTAGCATTCTGCCCTTCCATGAAGTGAATCAAACCTGCAAAAATGGGAGTAAGAAAATAGAAGAAGAAGAAGAAGAAGAAGACTAGAAGAAGAGGAAGAAAAAGAAGAAGAAGAAGAAGAAGAAGAAGAAGAAGAAGAAGAAGAAGACTAGAAGAAGAAGAAGAAAAAGAAGAAGAAGAAGAAGAAGAAGAAGAAGAAGAAGAAGAGGAAGAAGAAGGAGAAGAAGGAGAAGGAGAAGAAGAAGAAGAAGAAGAAGAAGAAGAAGAAAGAAGAAGAAGAAGAAGAAGAAGAAGAAGAAGAAGAAGAAGAAGAAGAAGAAGAAGGAATAGAGGAGAAGAAGAAGAAGAAGAAGAAGGAGAAGAAGATGAAGAAGAAGGAGAAGAGGAGAAGAAGGAGAAGGAGAAGGAGAAGGAGAAGAATAAGAAGAAGATGAAGAAGAAGAAGAAGAAGAAGAAGAAGAAGGACTAGAGGAGAAGAAGGAGAAGAAGAAGAAGAAGAAGAAGGTGAAGGAGAAGAAGAAGAAGAAGGAGCTAAATAGGTCATATTAAGTCATTTTGGAACTAAATAGGTCATTTTGGAGCATATTAAGTCATTTTGGAGCTAAATAGGTCATTTTGGAGCTAATTAAGGTTATTATATCATTTTTGAGCTAGCTAAGCATATAAATCCATTTTTGGAGGAATAAATGCTAAGTATAGGTCATTTTAGAGCTATCCTAGGTTAAATAGGTCATTTTGGAACTAATTAAGGTTGTTATGTCATTTTTTAGCTAGCTAAGCATATTAAAGTCATTTTGGAGAAATAAATGCTAAGTTTAGGTCATTTTAGAGCTATCCTAGGTTAAATAGGTCATTTTTGAGCTAATTAAGGTTATTATGTCATTTTTGAGCTAGCTAAGCATATTAAGTGATTTTGGAGGAATAAATGCTAAGAAGAAGAAGAAGAAGATGATGATGAAGAAGATGAAGAAGAAGAAGAAGAGGAGCTCTTCTT